>CM070010.1:10029766-10040766 GCA_036247105.1 Cirrhinus mrigala
CTATGCATCAAACAAATACGTGTAAGATTTGTTATCAACTGCAATCAGCTAAATAACATCTAATGTCAATTAGAAAATCATATACTGATAATATACAACAATGCCAAGGTCTCTGGAAGAGGTTTGGAAGTGATATTTACGTTCGCTGTGGTTGAGTGAGCAGTCCGGTGGCGGCGACTTCTTCCACTGGTTGCGCTGGTGGCAGTACAGTGGGGAAAGGAGCAGGAATCCGTTTCGACAGACTTGAAGATGAAGCGCTGTAGGAGGCTGATCTCCTGGAGCACCAAGGGTCCTAAGATCGCAGATGTGGCCCTGGAGTAGGTGCTGAAGGTCCTTAGCTTGGAACACGCAAGCAAAAGTACCTGAAGTGAAGGTTTGCTCGCCGGAGCTTAACCTTGTTGCAAATGTCTGTGTGTCTTCTGCCTCTCTGGGCTAGAGACTCAGAACTTGGTCAATCCGCATTGTCTCTCTAGGATGGAGACTCAGGATGCTGCATCAATTGTTGTCTCGCTGGACGAAGACTCAGATTATCTCTTTCCTCACAGGCTAGAGGCTCAGAACTGGTCGTATCTGTTGCTGCCTCAAAAGCTGGAGACTTGGACTTGATATCTGTTGTTGTCTCACCTTTGCAGGCCGGAGACTCAGAACGAAGGTTGATCTGTTTCTGTCTCTTCTCTTACAGAACCGAGACTCAGAACTGGGTATCCTGCTATAGTCCCTTCCCTCGCGGGTAGCAGACTCAGAACAAAGGTTGTTCTGTTAGTGTCCTTTCTTTTACAAGACTCAGACTCAGAACTGTGTATCTGTTACTGTCTCTCTGAACGGGAGACTCAGAACGGGGGTTTGTTCTGTTGGTGTCTTTTCCTTCACAGGTAGCAGACTCAGGACATTGGTTGTCCTGTTGCAGTCTCTTCCCTTAACGGACAGCAGACTGAGAAGGTGTGTTTCCTCGGCAGGCTGCAGACTCACAACGGGGGGTGTCTTTTGGAAGGGTACCTTTATCCCTTTCCGATGAGGAGGAGATTGCAATTTGGCGCTTCTCCATTTCCGTGCTGTGATCGGCTGGTTCCATCAGAGTGGGGGAACACGTGGTTGCCCACCCTTCTGTCCTCTTGTGGAATTTATTTGCATAGTCCAAACACAGGGTTAGAAAAGTGTCACTAAAATTTTACCGGTGCTTTACTGTCATGCATGCATTCATTTGTCCATTAACAGCTGAGTTTGTGTAAGATGTTGCACTACACGTTGCTGTCACAAGGAATACTTATTTCTCTGAATAAGTATAAGATGTGTGTGTTGTAGTGTGCATCAGATTTAAGGTTTGAAAACATAGTTATGAATGGATTTGGATGGATCTCCATGATCTCTCTTAGTTTCACCCACTGCTGCTGCATCTGGAGGTCCTGAGGAATTTTTACGGTCGGTCACAGGCCAAACCCTTAGGAATCAGTCTCAAGGTGGGTGAAGGGCACAAACTGCATTTTGACCAATAGGAAGTTCTGTCCTTCCCGGGCTTTGTACCAAAGGTCTTCTTCTTGCCCTCTAAGAGATGTCTGGCTGTTGTCTTGGCATCTTTATCTGATGGTGTTGGACAGTTTGTTTATGTTAGTTCACCAAGATCCAATCAAAATGTAGCAAACCTATGTCCAGTATTGTGGTCAGGGAGGGCCCCTGCCATAAACTGGGCCCTGGAATGTGCTGTCCACTACAGTTATGTGTGGGTTGGAAGTAAACTCTGCAGGGCTGCGGCCCTCCAGGAACTGAGTTTGACACCTCTCTGTTAGAGGTTCTTTAAAATCTTTCCAAAGAAAAGTTGAAAGAATTGAAAAAGAATAGAGAACATGAGTGTTAGGGGATCATTTTTATATTAAATACAAAGAAAACAAGTAGATAGAATAGAAACAGAATGGACTGCTTGCACTGAGCCTTGTGACGCACTTCCGTTTTGAAATCTTACGGCTCAGTTATTTCCGGTTATGTACATTTTCAGTGCGCTGTAATCATCTAGTTGACTTAAACGCCTAATAAAATGAGATTTTGCGGGATGATTTCAAATCCGGAAATTTTCAGGGACAGGAGAAGACATATTCTGATGATCACTGAGTACAAAATTTTCCAAACTCAACGGAACATGAAGTTTTAATCCAACATAAACCGATCTGAGAAAGCGGTGGTTGGTGATCATACGTGATTGTTCAGCACAGGGTGTCAATGCTCTATAGTGGCCTAACCGCAGCGCTGCAGTTTGTGAGATCTGATGAATAAGTTTATAATGAGCCTTTATTTAGCTGTATTAAATATGTTAGTCACTATTCTGTGTCATATTCTGTCATCATTTCACTGTATGTAGTCTAATGTCAAACTATGAGTATTCAATAGTTGCACTGTCAGCGTGTTACTGTTAGAAATTATTTAAATGTTTAACATCATTAAATAAGGCAGTTACCACACATTATGCATTTAACTCCAAAGAAGAGAAGTTTCAAAATATGAGAAACGAGAAACTGTTATAAAACACAAGTTTTGTAATTGAGGTTTTTTTCTCTAATCTGCACCTGCAGCTTCCTTTATTTCTACAAACTCCAGTGACATGCAAAAAATTAAAGTATTGCCAAATGTTCCTTTTTTCAGGCCCCCGACCCCCCTCTTGCTGAGTAGATTGTGTCGTGGATTGTTTTATTTCTCCTGCATTCCTGACAACATCATGTTCATTTATTTAATTTAAAAGCCTGCATTTAGATCTGTGCCTCAACTCTCTGCTTACAACCATGACAGAATAACCCAATCCCTCAAGGACCACCACCCCAACAGTGCCCTCATATCTTTTTACTGAGCCAGATGACAACATTTGTTAAAATGGTCCTCAAGGAAGCCAGAGGCCTGGTTTGTCTCTTAATCTTCCCACCTGACTGAGGAGATGACAGCTGTCCTTAGCCCCTGACACACCAAACCGACACCAGAGAACTAGTGGTGACCGAAGGCCAAACGTGCGTCAGCTGCATCTGGGCTAAAAAGTTGTGCTTGAACACAACGCAAAGAGTCCAGCCAAACCCACAGATTGACATTTATATATCATCTGAAAGCTCACTAAATGGTTTGTTCGGACAGGACAATATTTGGCCGAGATACAACTACTTGAACATTTGGAATCTGAGGGTGAAAAAAAAAAAAAAAAAGTAAATATTGAGAAAATTGCCTTTACAAACAGACGTGTGTATGTATATAATATATATATATATATATATATAATATATATATATATATATTCAAAGGTTATAATGACAGTTTTTAAAATGAGCTTGAACTCTGGCTAGACTGTCAATCATAATCTTCTTTAATAATGTAAATGTTCTTTGCTTTCTTTCTGTAAAATGATTATATTATAATTAGTAACTTACAATGTTTTTATTAAATTCAAATTAAATACAAAGTCCAGTTGTACTGTAAAATATTTTATGATACCCATATCTGGTACAAGTAACAGGACGGGTTTTGTGAGTAATTAAGAGGTTACACTAACATTAGGCTACTTTGCCCATCATCCATTATAGATAAACTAACATAATATACACCGACCAAAATTATAAATGTAACACTTTTGTTTTTGCCCCCATTTTTCATGAGCTGAACTCAAAGTTCAGCAAGACAGCATGATTATTGCACAGGTGTGCCTTAGGCTGGCCACAATAAAAAGCAGAGGAAGAAGGGTCTTATCTAGCAAAACGATCAGTTATTTTTATAAAAATAATACAAATCATATACTTTTTAATGTCAAATGCTTGTCTGGTCTTACTCTGCCTGAACTATGTATTCTAGTTCATGTCAGTTAGTGTATGTGGAAAAACTCCCATCTCATGTTCTCCCTCAACTTCAGAATCGTCCTATATCACTGTTTTACCTTTTTTGTTAAGGGTGTGTGATCTTCTTTGCATGTTCACTTTGCAAACACTGGGTCGGTACTTCTGCAGCGATGTAGGATGATTTTGAAATGATTTTTGAAGTTGAGGGAGAAAATACGGTCAGAGTTTTACCCTAACTGTCTTGAACCAGAACAAACAACAGAAGAAGAACAACTTCACTAATAATCAATTAAGTTTATCGGGGTTTTCAAACGTCATTTTATGTTAATTTCTTAATTGCCTGAGGACACCGCTCAAAATAGCTGTGTCCCAAAGTGGAGTGCACAGACTCCGAAGTGCGTATTTGAAGGGCGATTACGTCACAGCGTCACGACATAAGCTGTCCCAATTCAGGATGCACCCTCCGAAGTGTGCATTCCAAGGCCGAATGCATCACCGCGGCGCAACAAAGGCTGCCGTAATTCCAAAGCAACTTCAAATGCAGTCTCCGATTCCCAGGAAAATGAAGTGTACATCCGACGGACACTTCACACCCTACCATATCCCAGAATCACTTGCACGCAGATGATGTACGACAGACGGTTGGGGAATTCACATTGAAATGTAAGTATTGTGTTTTCATTTACTGAAATACCTAGCAAAACAAGTGTTAGCCCAAAAACAATAAGACAACCACTACATAAGGCAACAGTATTTCCCTTTGTTGTTTTTGTAGTGCTGTCATGAAAGATGTCAAATAATTTAACCAAACTTTAGCACTTCAGTATTTTGTATGCATGTCCTGCCGTGTCATGTTTTCTAATGTTAAGATTGCAAACCTTTCTTTATATTATAAGTGTTTCCATTTTCTCTTGTTTTAGGACTGTTTTGGAGAAAGTGAGCCTGCTGGGGAAAGACTTAAAAAAATACAAAGTAAGCAAGTTAATAGACAATTTTTTTTGCTGAAATTCATTGTGCTGTTGTTGTTAACAGACATGGATTATTTGCTCTGATTTCAGATGGACTCTTGATTGCATGATGAGTTTTCATGCAAGTGATGAAAGTTTCCATTCAGGTTCTGTAGATATAATCTGAGCATATCTTTTATAATACATTATTTTTTCATAAAAATCTGACTTATTGTATGATGATGGTGTGAATATATCATAAAGGCCACTGATATAAGGTTACAGAAGCATTACACCTTGCAAATGAACCTTTAGACGTCTTTCACATTTGTTCAGATCGTGAGTAAAAACACTGAAATTTTGCTACCCCAAGAGCCCAGCGTTGCAATATTACAGCATTTCCCTAAAAACTCACTAAAATGTCAAAAAAGCAACGCATGCAAGAGAGTTACTGCACATTTGTATATGACTATGAATGTTGTGAATATGAATATAAACTACCTTGAAATGAAGCTGCTGATGGCCACAATTGGAAACAGGGAGGAAAACTCTGGAAGAAGTAAAAAGTGATCTTGATCAGCTACTCACATGCTACTGACACTTCAGCTCGATCACATGTGCCGCTTGATCTGACAACCACTGATTTACAGTAAAACAATCAAATCAACTGTGTCGATATTTTAGATCTTTTAAAAATCTAGCTGAAGGAGCTCAGGTATGGTAAACTGGACTCATTAATATTTTCCTTTTTAAATATTTGCAAAAAGAACAAATAAGGGTGATGGAACATCAGTTGCCCAAGGCCACGTTTGCACTGTCTGGTGTTTAAAGATCATGTTCAGTTTGCAATAAATACTCCAGCAGTGCTGACAGACTAGTCAGGTGTTGTATCAGCTGGTGATGTTAATGTGCCATTTCCTGAACAACCTCATAGGGGAAATATTTATAATGAACCAGAAAAACTTCTGTTTGTAGAAATGTTACAGAGACGACAGACCAAGCGGAATAAGAAAGAGGAAAGGAGGAAACGTCAGAAGCAAAGACACGAGAGAACCGGAGGAGCACCAGAGGATGATTTTTAAACTGAGGGGGTTAATTCGGTTGATCAGAAAACGAGAAGATATAAATAAGAGGATAATACAATTGCTGAAAGAGTTGATTGCTTTGAATGCTTTTTATTCTGAATTAAATTCTGTTATGGAAGAAGTGGAGACGTTGAGAATCCAAACCGTTGCTCTCACCTCTTAAGAAGGGTTATTAAGATGTAAAGTGTATGTAAGAGGTGAGAACAGCTCAAACCAGATGTTATCATGTTGTAAAGGAGATGTTTGCAGATGGACTTCCTAAAAAAGATGATTGCTTGTATTTTATTGCTTGTATTTTATTGTATTTTTTAAGACATTCTGCATTTGAGCACAGAAGTATGATATTGCAATAAAGGGAAGAATTTTTTTGCTTAAGCTACTAAAAGTGTTAAAGATAAGATCGGGTGTGCTTGATTGCAATATAAGATAATGTATTTGTGCGAGTCTGAGTGATGTTGCAGTTTTCTAGGTTGAACGTATGACACTTGCAACATCTGAGCAAGTGTGAAGCCACACGTATCATGTACTTAGAAATTGCCATGGCAACAAGGGGGCCCCCATACAGAGAGTGATATGTATGTGTGTGTGTGTGTGTGTGTGTGTACGTATCAAATGTTTGACTTGTAAGGAAGTGCAAGGAGGAGACATTGTGATGCTCATGGCAGACTATAAAATGCCAGTCTCTGATCTTCCTCCTTAATATTCGCTGAAAACATTCAGAGCAAGTTTCATCAGGGTTTTCTCAGGTTTGTTCATTACCGTTACTGTTGATTTTTCTAAAAGCCTTCAGGCAAAAGAAGACAAAATATTCATTTACCCAGAACAACAAGGTAAGAACTGTAGAACTTTACTCAGAAAGTGTAAGATATACAAGAAATGTGTCTTTAACCCACATCCAGGACTGGAACCGTGTACGTACTGTATGAAGAAATGCACAGCTGGGTTAGCATAACTAAGATGTGTGCAAGTAAACACAAATGAAGGGTTCAGTCATTTATTTTATGAAGTATGTTCTTGATTAGTCGTGTCTAAACTGCTTTAGTAAGTCAGATGTCAGCAGAAGGTGTTTTGATGTGTGTGTTGTTCACCAGGTGATGGAGATCCATACAGTGATTCTGCTGCTGCTCTTGTGTGTGTCGTCCTCCACTCGTGGTCAACCAGCAAATATAAGGCGTCGTTATCAAAACTTCCTCAATCAGCATCAGGGTCCTGGTGTGACTGTGGGGATGTGTACCAGGGAAATCAGTAGGAGAAACATCATGGACGCTGCTGGTCAATGCAAACCTGTCAACACCTTCATACAAGCGGGAGAACATCATATTAGAGCAGTTTGTGGCAGAAGCCAAAACTATAGGCTCTTTGTGAGTAACCAGCGATTTCCTGTGGTCACGTGTAGATTACAAAGTGGTCAGACACCCCCAAACTGTGTATATAATAACGGGACATTGTCCACTCCTTACATTGAGTTAGGGTGTGAACAAGGCTGGCCTGTACATTATGAAAGAAGTCTTGCACAGAGGACAGGCTGAATAGAGCCTCACAGATCTTTACAATGTTTTACTTCTCCTTTTCTGTCTTTGTTTTTCAAGTGCAAAAAAGTAAGTCAATCATGATGCCAAAAATAAATAAATAAATATAATAACAAACACTTGAATTCAGGTAGAGGTTAATGTGCAGTCAGTGGTTTGACAGCGCTGTAAACACGACCAAACACTGTTTAAGAGCAAAGTCTATAATGAAGCACAGCTGTGAAAATGAGCACAATACAGTTATACATGTACTTTAAAAAATAATAATAATAATAATAAAAAATAGTGTGCTTATTGTGTTTTGAAAAACTATCTTACAATCTCTCATTATAATTTGAAGAACAGCATACACATTCACTTTAAGTTATAGGAAAATGTACCCCTCTGTGTTTATGAGACTCTGGTCTGATGGGCTTATCTTCATTTACCTTAAATGAGCTTAATGTTTAAAAAAAAAAAAAAAAAAAGCGTTATTTCTTTCAGTTAATGCTATATTCTGCACTTCTTCATGCATGTCTCTGTAACTGTAATCAAATTTAAATCACTCTGTTAACACTTTTTGAGCATTAAAAAACTTTTTAATGGGAGTAGCAAAAACAGATGAGGGGAAAAAGATGCAGATGTTTTTTTTCCCACATGTCTGTAATCCTCAATAAAACATCTCTACTACCCTTAAACTTGTCTGCTTGCATCTCAACAAAATCTCAATATTGCTGTCACTGTACAAAACGTTTGGGTCCAATCATACTTTAACCGTCTGTCAAAAGGTTCAGTCAAATTACTTTCTACTTGTGAACTCTAAAATTTTCATCAGTATTTTCTGGGGTTTGATTCATGTTATTGATTATTGTGAAGCCTCCAGGCAAAAAAATAAAAATAAAATAAAATAAATAAATAAATGATAATAATAATAAATGAAAAAATAAAAATGAAATATTAATTTACCCACAACAAGGTAAGAACTTCAGCGGATTATAACGATCTTTGTTTGTTAATTGTAATTTTACAATTTCTTTTTACAATTCTTAAAAATGCTCTACAAGTCTTAAATTGGCTCTCAACTCATATTTCTTCATCTTATTTTTCTTGAACATCCGTTTTAATATAAATATCCATTAACCCTAACCTTCAAAATCAGCAACATGAAGCATAACTGAGAACTTCATTCGGTTTCCTTTATGCAGTGAGAGAGAAATAAGTGTATTTCAGCCTGAGCAACAGCTGACAGCTCACTTTTTGTTTTTGTTTTTTTGTTTTTCTTGTGAGGGAAAAGACTCTAATCTAATAAAAAGACATTTATACTTTTAATGTAGACTATTAAATAAACTCAAATCTTTACATTTTTGTTTTTGCACCATGTTGCAATGACATTTTCAGATATTTTTCTTTTTATTAGTATTTAACAAGATAATACACACTAATGCATTCAATGAAAAATAAGAAGTCAGATATTCTTAATGTTAAAAAAGAATAAATAATATGTATAAATAAAAATTCAAACAGCGTTTCTTATTCTCTGTACAATGTTTATTGACTGTATGTCCTGAAGAATAATCTGTATATTTATTTATTTTGCTAAAAAAATAGCCATAATTGAATCGAGCCGGTAGAGTAGCGTGACAATATTTACAGAATGCACAGAGTATCAGGACTAAGTTGGGCTTCACCAAACGTTATTCAGGGCTAATATCCAAAACAAGTATTGTGCCCCTTCTGCTTTTGATTGATTTGATACTGCAAACGGGAAACGTTGTTTTGCTCATGGAGTTAATAAAACTATTTGTGCTTTATTTAAGTCACACCTCAAATCTCTATTGTTTTAGACTGTTTACTTGTAAATAAAGTAAAGTAAATAACTTTATGCAGATACTATCCATAAATCATTTTCTTGCTAAATGTAAAAAAGGATATTGATTTGAACTGTTCTTTTTGTAACATGTTGTTTTGGTTTTGGCATTGCTCATGTAAGAAAAGATTTGTCCACGGCTCCATTCCCCAAACACTTGTTGAGACAACCCTGGATCGCCACCACGGTTGGACAGTGTTTCTTTAGAAAAATGAGTGATTCATACACTTTGTATTATTTGTGACTTTTGTAATAATGATTATTTTCTCATCCAATTTTTTTTTTTTTTTTTTTGTTTTTTGAGGAGACACTACCTTCCTTGTCTCCTCTGAGGAAACGGCCCTGGTATGTCAAGACTATTTCTTTATTCAAATAATAAAAAAGCAATTATAACTGTTTATATATGTGAGGCTTTTAACATATTCACATAGAGGTTAGTGTGTACCCCCTGGTTGTTTGTTTTTTTACTTTATATCATTGCAGTCCAACTGTACATTAACTTTGTCTGTTTGAAGTTTGATTAAAAAAATAAAACTACTTCCTTTTTCCTCGTTTCCTCACCATTGTTTTGGATTGCACTTTGTTTAATTAAACCAGCTGAATCTATACCTTTGCCTAAACTCATTTCCCTGAGAAACTCATGACAAATATTGACATATTATTGGTTACCTGTCGTGTGCAGTGTTGGGCAAGTTAATTCCAAAATGTAATACATTATATATCACTAGTTACTGTCTTTTAAAAGTAAGTAGTTACATTACAATATTACTGTCTCTGAATTGTAATGTGTTACACTATATTTGAGTTACTTTCACCAAAATATCCACAGAAGTATGACTAGGCACTATAAAAAACTAAAATGTAGTTTATTATTGCTGCTCATTATGCATGCAGTGGAGGGTAATGAGGTGAGTCTATATAGCATAAAATTATAAAATCATATTTAGATAGGCTACCGGTATGTAGGTCTACATTAACGTTATAGTTTAGGTTAAACACAGATAAGCACAAAATTATTACATTTATAAATAACGCCGGTGAATAAAGCAAAATGTTATAATGTACAGACAATAAACACAACCTATAGACTATTCTTAACGGTTTTCGGAACAAAACAAGAATAAAATATGTAAGTTGCTAAACAAGCCAAAACAAATTAGGCTCATTTAAAGCGAAGCTGAAAACAAACGCAGTCTATCTCTCTCATTCGACACGAATCCAATTAAATGTGTTCATGTTCGTGATGTATTTGAAAGCTAAACTATTATTTATTAGTAAACCAGGCTTTGTACTTTAAAACATCCTCACATGAGCAAATATGTGTTTGGCCTGACCTCAGGCTGAACGACACAGATTGTTCTACGCAGTACGCACTATTTTAATTCATCAGCGTATATGTTCGGTTTACGGTATTTTATTCTGATAATGAACAGGCTGCAAAGTTTGTAATGCTGTATGTGTGTGTCAGTGGCACCGCACATCTTAGAGGCCCCCAGCAAAGAACGAGATGGGGCCCCTCCCACCAGCAGTGATGTCATGCACGAAAATTTATTGTGCACCTGAGTCTGTCCCTCCATTTACAAACCTGATTTATCAGTAATGAATGTGGTGAATTATCATTGCATTGATGCATTTGACGTTATTATTGAATAGCATATAGTCTATATTATGTCAGACTGAAATCCCTGCAGGAATTAATATATTTAGACAATGAACGTGGAGGCAAAAGTGCCGCTGCTTTGATTTGATTGTTATTTTAGATTCCTGAACAATAATACACAAATATCTGCTAT
>CM070010.1:10040866-10051053 GCA_036247105.1 Cirrhinus mrigala
TCTTTGAGCATTAATCTTGGTTACTGGCCCCCCAAAAAGTGCTCTTTTGTGTTAATGCAAGTTGTTCAAACTGTGTAAGTGTTGGTTGGTTAGGCTCACTTCAGGCTGTCTGACACTAGGATCTGATTTACAATCATCCATGTTGTCTTGGGCCTCTTTGTGGAATTTGGCTCCTCGTGTTTCAACAGTTCTGATTGAATCTTAAATTGTCTTATTCGCTCTGATACCATACAATGATGCAACAACAACACAAAATGCAAAATGACCTTTCTCACCTTACACTGCTTTACTGGCCAAAATGCTTTTTGGATATGTTTAATTTCTACTACTGCAAATACAATACAATACAAAGTATGCGCTTCTCTTTTTGAAGACCACCTATCTGAATAGTGCTTTCTTATTTTGTATAGACTGCTGATGCAGACAGTAGTGGTGTGTGTGTGTTACAATTGACTTAATCAAGTATGTGTACTTGCATCAGTGTTGATTTCATCAACAATGACGACGACAAAAAAACATTTGTTAACAAACATTTTTTCTGTGACTTAGACGAGATGTTGACAAGCTAAAACTAATATCTGATCATAAAAAGTATGACAAAATTTATGCCACCTCTTCGTTAACAAGACGAGACGGGACGAGAATGTTATTTGAGGACTACCGGACATTGAAAATACATCCTATAGGCTTACTGTCCTCTTTCAAAATGTGCGTCATTAGATTGCAATTGGATAAGGGGTGATTGCATGTCTAGTCTCAGTACGGCAGCCGCAGTGGAAAGATAGGCTACCAAAACACGAACTTGCGATCTGAAACAATGGCCTCAGCACCTGAAGGGTTAGGGATAGAGTCATCAGATGTCCCGTTTTCCCCGGTAGTCACAATGCGTTGTCGATTAACTTAAAGTTAGCGAAGGCGGGATAGGCGGAATTGCGCTGACAGACACATACCAGAAGTTCTCTCTCTCGCACAGGCTCCACTTCTTCTTTTTTCAGACAGCCTGCGATCAGTTCTCAGTGCTCAAATGCATACAGTAGTCCAAATGTCTATCATGTTGAGTATCTCACAAAAATTATGTAAGTTCTGTCAGGACCACTGTCGTCAAAATGATAGACAGTTAGCCAGGGTTCCCACTCTTTCATGAACACCAACCTGAAAAACAATAACTCGCACAGGGCATGTTTCTGAATCAAAGGGTTTCTTAAATCAATCTCTATGTACAGTCTGTGTCAATATTTTTCATGCTATTAAGTGCTACAAATCTACTTTAAAAATACAACGAACAGCGAAACCGCATTCCCAATACTAATACAGCAAGCCTGTTTCAGGTCCGACAGCCTTGTTTTTATGTTTAATTTTAAAACTCGTTGTGGTAAGTTTAACTAGTAATATTACCAGCGTGTCATAATACAACCAATAAGCCTAAGCAACAGCATGCCTAGCAAACAAACATTACTGAATAACTAGCCTTAAAATACGAGCAATATTTAACAATAGAATATTTGCCAGCATTAGGCAATGAGAATGAAATAAATAATAGCTTAGGTTCTTGAAGATTTTCAGCAACATAGCATTAGGCAATGAGAATAAAATAAATAAATAAATATTTCATGAGAATGAAATAAATAATAGCTTAGGTTCTTGAAGATTTTCAGAGATAAATAAAGGGTGAAATGGCCAGTTGTTACATGGATGCTTTTAACCCTTCTTGATATCTTGCTTCTAGCAGGAAAAGCAGATCTCGTGATGCAGGCTCATTAGCAGAACTCAGCGAAAATTGCGGGCATCGTGGGCAAAGTGTTTAAATCAGGGGTCACCAGACCCAGCCTTGGGGGCCGGTGTCCCTGCAGAGTTTAGCTCCGACCCTAATCAAACACATCTGAACCAGCTAATCAAGGTCTTACTAAGTATATTTGAAACTTCCAGGCAGGTGTGTTGAGGAAAGTTGGAGGCAAACTTTGCAGGACACCGGCCCTCCAGGAACCAGTTTGGTGACCCCTGGTTTACATCATGATGTATCGTTGTGAGAAGCAGTGCTTGCTCAGGTCACTTCAGAGTCACTTCATCAGCTTATATCAATCAACTCGGCGAATTCGGAACACGAATCTGGTGAGAAACTCTGTGGGAAATGAACCCCTGTTGCGAAATCCTGATTGAACGCTTATAGAGAATGAAATCGGCAAATATGTGCTTTGCTCCTGAGCAAGCAACAAAGCTGCTGAATAATACTGAATAGAGCTTATATAGGAATGCCATGATAGGTGTTCCTATAGAGAATGGGAACGTGACGTCAGCAACGCACAGCATTCTGGGACTTTTGGACACGGACACTACAGTCTAGACTGGGTAACAGTGGAGGTAGATGTTAAAATTTATATTGTACATTTAAAAACACATTAGAATGGAGAATGCTTGCTGTGACATGAACTGCCATATCTGTTGTCATGACCGGAGTGGAGAAAGAATCTAAAATGAAGTGCAATTTTATGCTTTTCAGCTTGAAACAACACAATGACGAAAGCAGCTCAATGAAAATAAACAACTTCAAAATCTGGCTTTGTCGTTTGTATTTATTATTTATTACAGATTCATAATTTCCGATCCACATGAATTTGTAAGTGCTCACGCTATGAATAACACGTTTGGAAATGTAATTTAATCTGTGACATGTCTTATTGCGATCACTGTCTTTAAGCAACTCATCTAATTTACTGTTCAGCAGCTCTTTGTAAGAAATTGTGTATTTGTTCAATTTAAGTCCAGTAAAACTGCACTTCATCCCTTAATGAAATTAGGGCGATATGACATGATTAAATACATCAGCATTTCTCAATTACAGTCCTCACGTACCGTCGCTCTGCATATATTACATGCCTCTCTTATTTAACCTGATTCATATAACCAACTAGTTCAAAGAGTGCTCCATGACTGAACTGTTTTCCGATTAACATGGTCCCTAGACAATGTTTATTGCTCCCTACTCCATGAGCAGTGGAAATCAGTTTAAGTTTACTTTACTTGGGAATATTCATTCATGGATTTACGCTACGCCACCACCTGCATCGTCTTCACACACAGACAAAACTTACAAGAGAAGTCTGACATAATATACCTCTGTAAATAAATACAATTTAAATTCTTGTCTTGCACACTTTAATGCTCGTTGAATGGAACATACACGCTGTCTTCGAACTGTAATCAGGGCGGAATATTTCAAGTTCACAGGGCACTTACTTTTGAATAGAACAAACATCTGCGATACACACAAATTGTGCAGAGCGGTGGTTCACTTATAAGATCAACTGGTTGAGATCAAGCTATAGTGTGTTTATTTTATCTGGCAGATATATCAGTGCCACCTAGTTATTAAAAACTGCAAAAGAGAAATTATTTCGGTCCTGTGTGTGGTACAACAGAAGGCGGCCGTATGATTTCTGTGAATGTGTATGTGTCGTGTTCTGGCCACACGACTGAGTGCTCGAATGAACGCAATGGATTTAAATAAGCAGCTTTTAAAAATCTTAACGCAAATACACTCTTTCCTCTAGTGATTTGTATTTATTGTCATTGTACGCTATTTAGTGTGTCCTAAAACATGGCAGCGACTACCCAGAATGCAATGCGCAGTGATGTAGATTCCCATGCTCTATAGGTAGATGTGATCAGCTGAGAGTCAGAACTAACGCTATATGCTTAATTTATAGGTGTGTTTGACTTAATGCAGTGCTGCGCAGCTCAATCAAATTCTGACTTGAAGCAGTGGATGTCGGTTAGAAATTTGTCCGACTTCAGATGGCCGACGCCTCGTGACTCGTGACATGTGTTTCGGCTTTATTCGAATGCTGCCATCATCTGTCGTAATTACCGTAATTCCGAGATGACAACATGTGACATTTTACTCATAAATTTCCATGCTGTCGGACTCAGAGGTAGGGCAAGTAGTGCCAAAACGAGCATGGCGGCGGTCACGTGGTACATCTGTCACTGGTCCAAGTCGTAACTCAAAACATTCCGAGTCTACAAGTTGTAATTACGAGTTCAGCAGCACATGAGCGCTTTGGCGTTGATAGTGTTGCCATAGAAACTCATATGCTGCGTTCATGCCATATCGTAATTACCATAATTTCGAGATGACAATATGTGACTTTCTACTCGGAACTGTTCACGTACTCAGACTCGGAATTATGCTTTTCTATGGCAACACTATCAACGCCTAAACAGAACCTATGTTGGTCAGGTGGTACAGGGGTCATGTGGTACAAGTAATATGCTTGTTTGATATGCGCCTTGCCTCACCTTAAATGTAGGCGAGACTAGGCGGCTGCAGTGAGGAGAGGAGTAAAATAAGTGCAGTCAAGACGGACAGAATTCTCACCTCACCTCACCTCACTGCTACGCTGATGATACCCAGCTCTATATTTCTTCGCGGCCCGGCGAAACGTACCAATTTGAAAAACTAATGGATTGTGTAGTTGAGTTAAAAAATTGGATGACAAGTAATTTCTTACTGCTAAATTCTGAAAAAACAGAGGTGTTAATTATTGAGCCTAAAACCTCTGTGTGTAATAACCTACAACACTGTCTAATACTTGTTGGCTGTTCTGTCAATTCTTCGTCATCAGTTAGGAACCTAGGTGTGCTATTTGATGGTAATCTTTCCTTTGAAAACCACATCTCTAGTATTTGCAAAACTGCATTTTTCCATCTCAAAAATATATCTAAACTACGATCTATGCTATCAATGTCAAATGCTGAAACATTAATTCATGCATTTATGACCTCACGGTTAGATTATTGTAATGCTTTATTGGGTGGTTGTTCTGCTCGCTCCAGCTTGTCCAAAATGCAGCAGCTAGAGTTCTTACTAGAACCAGAAAGTATGATCATATTAGCCCAGTTCTGTCTACACTGCACTGGCTCCCTATTAAACATCGTATAGATTTTAAAATCTTGCTAATTACTTACAAAGCCCTGAATGGTTTAGCTCCTCAGTACCTGAGCGAGCTCCTATCACATTATAGTCCCTCACGTCCGCTGCGTTCTCAAAACTCAATTTGATAATACCGAGAATATCAAAATCAACCGCGGGCGGGAGATCATTTTCTTATCTAGCGCCCAAACTCTGGAACAATCTACCCTACAATGTTCGGGACGCAGACACACTTTGTCAGTTTAAATCTAGATTAAAGGCCCATCTCTTTAACCTTGCTTACACATAACAAATCAACATATTCTTATGATTCAAATCCGTTAAAGGATTGTTAGGCTGCACTAACTAGGTCAACCGGAACCGGGAACACTTCCCATAACACCCGATGTACTCAGTGCATCGTCAGAAGAATGGCATCTACGCTAATATTAGTCTGTTGCTCTCTTATTCCGAGGTCACATTAACCACCAGAACCAGTCCGTATCCAGATCAGATGGTCACTGCAGTCCCCCGGATCCAGTCCGAACCCAGCCCAGATGGTGGATCAGCACCTAGAGATGACCTCTACAGCCCTGAATGTCAGCGGAGTCCACATCAACTGGATGAGCCCCAGAGACGGATCCACAGTGAAGACCTCGTCACCTAGACGGCTGTCGGCACAAGACCACGGGAACTTTGGCCAGAGGAGAACTGGCCCCCCGACTGAGCCTGGTTTCTCCCAAGGTTTTTTTCTCCATTTGTCACCGATGGAGTTTTGGTTCCTTGCCGCTGTCGCCTCTGGCTTGCTTAGTTGGGGACACTTTCTCTTAACACAATATTGCATTTTATTTTATTGTTTTTGATAAACTACCTTTACCTAAAATGTGAGTGTTTACTGTTGCCTTTGGCATTGTTGATGTACTGTTTCCTATTTAATACTGTACAGCCGCCTTGTCGCCTTGTTTTCTGTTGCTCATGAAAACACTTTTGAAAAGTCTGTGTATTTGTCAAATATTGCATTTAATTCACTTCATCTGTGATAGAGCATGCAAACAACGCAAGAGCTTCACTAACGAGAGCAGAAAGTGTCCGACTTGACGCTTCCGTTTTCAACTCCGCCCGCGACTGCTCTTGGCTACTCTCGTTGATCGCTGTCTGTAGTCAAGTCAAGTCAAGTCACCTTTATTTATATACCACTTTTAACAATACAGAATTGTGACAAAGCGGCTGTACAGTATTAAATAGGAAATAGCACATAAATAATGCAAAAGGGCAAGTGCAAACACTAAATTTTCAGGTAAAGGCAGTTCATCATTGAATTCAATGATGTCATCATCCAGCTCAGTTCAGTTCAAGCAGTATACAATATCGTTTGAAAAATAAGTGTCCCCAACTAAGCAAGCCAGAGGCGACAGTGGCAAGGAACCAAAACTCCATCGGTGACAGAATGGAGAAAAAACCTTGGGAGAACCAAGGCTCAGTCGGGGGGTCAGTTCTCCTCTGGCCCGACGCAGAGGACTCATCTGGTTCCCGTGGTCTTGTGCCGATGACCGTCTAGGTGACGAGGTCTTCACTGGGGGTCCGTCTCTGGGGCTCATCTAGTTGATGTGGTCTCCGCTGACATTCAGGGCTGTAGAGGTCATCTCTAGGTGCTGATCCACCATCTGGGCTGGGTTCGGACTGGATCCGGGGGACTGCAGTGACCATCTGATCTGGATATGGACTGGATCTGGTGGTTAAGGTGACCTTGGAATAAGAAAGAAACAGACTAATATTAGCGTAGATGCCATTCTTCTGACGATGCACTGAGTACATCGGGTGTTATGGGAAGTGTTCCCGGTTCTGGTTGACCTAATTAATGCAGCCTAGCAATCCTTTAACAAATTTGAACTATAGAAATATGTTGATGTGTTATGTGTAAGCCAGGTTAAAGAGATGGGTCTTTAGTCTAGATTTAAACTGACAGAGTGTGTCTGCATCCCGAACAGTGTTAGGTAGATTGTTCCAGAGTTTGGGCGATAAATAAGAAAATGTTCTGCCGCCTGCGGTTGAGTTTGATATTCAAGGTATTATCAAATTGCCAGAGTTTTGAGCAACGCAGCGGACGTGAGGGAGTAATGTAATAAGAGCTCACTTAGGTACTAAGGAGCTAAACCATTTAGGGCTTTATAAGTAATTAGCAAGATTTTAAAATCTATATGAATTTTAATAGGGAGCCAGTGCAGTGTTGACAGAACCGGGCTAATATGATCATACTTTCTGGTTCTAGTAAGAACTCTAGCTGCTGCATTTTGGACCAGCTGGAGTTTGTTTATTAAGCGAGCAGAACAACCACCCAGTAAAGCATTACAATAATCTAACCTTGAGGTCATAAACGCATGAATTAACGCTTCGGCATTAGTCATTTAGACCATAGGTCGTAATTTAGATGTATTTTTGAGATGGAAAAATGCAGTTTTGCAAATGCTAGAGATATGGTTTTCGAAGGGAAGATTGCTATCACACCTAGCCAGCACACCTAGGTTTCTAACTGATGACAAAGAATTGACAGAGCAGCCATCAAGTATTAGACAGTGTTTTAGGTTATTACACGCAGAGGTTTTAGGTGCGATAATTAACACCTCTGTTTTTTCAGAATTTAGCAGTAAGAAATTACTAGTTATCCAGTTTTTTATCTCAAGTACACAGTCCGTTAATTTTTGAAATTGGTATGTTTCGCCGGGCTGCGAAGAAATATAGAGCTGAGTATCATCAGCATAACAGTGAAAGCTAACGCCATGTTTCCTGATGATATCTCCTAAGGGTAACATGTAAAGCGTAAAAAGTAATGGCCCTGAGCCATTACTGAGCCTTGCGGTACTCCATACTGCACTTGTGATCGATATGATACCTCCTCATTTACTGCCACGAATTGATGGCGGTCAGATAAATACGATTTGAACCATGCCAATGCACTACCACTAATGCCAACATAATTTTCAAGTCTGTTCAAGAGAATGTTGTGGTCAACAGTGTCGAACGCAGCACTAAGATCCAGTAGCACTAAAAGAGAGATACAACCACGATCGGATGACAAGAGCAGATCATTTGTAACTCTAATAAGATAAGTCTCAGTACTATGGTACAGTCTAAAACCTGACTGGAAATCCTCACAGATACCATTTTTCTGTAGAAAGGAAGATAATTATGAGGGTACTACCTTTTCTAATATCTTTGACAGAAAAGGGAGATTTGAGATTGGTCTGTAATTAATTAATTAGTTGGGGTCAAGTTGTGGTTTTTTAATGAGAGGCTTAATAGCAGCCAGTTTGAAGGTTTTGGGGACATATCCTAATGACAGTGATGAATTAACAATATTCAGAAGAGGACCTATGACATCTGGAAGCAAGTCTTTTAGTAGCCTAGATGGAATAGGGTCTAGCATACATGTTGTTGGTTTAGATGGTTTAACAAGTTCATACAATTCTTCCTCTCCTATAGTAGAGAATAAGTGGAATTGTTCCCCAGGAGATCTATAGCGCACTATCTGATGCAATACTGTAATTGACGGCTGCAAGGTGACAATTTTGTCTCTAATAGTATTGATCTTGGATTATTTTTCGTTAACTTAGCCACTGTATTGAATAAATATCTAGGGTTATGTTTGTTTTCTTCTAAAAGAGTCGAAAAGTAATCAGATCTTGCAGTTTTTAACGCTTTTCTTTAGGATAGGGTACATTCACGCCAGCTGGTACGAAAAACCTATATTTTTTTTCCTCCAGCTGCTCTCCATTTTTCAGGCTGCTCTATTCAGGACGCAAGTGTGCTCGTTATACCACGGGGCCGGGCTGTTTTCCTTAATCCTCCTTAGGCGCAGAGGAGCGACCGTATCTAGAATGCTAGAAAAGAGAGAGTCAATAGTTTCTGTTACATCATCAAGTTTTCCTGACCTATTGGGCATGAGGAATTCAGATAAGTCTGGAAGATTACTTAAAAAGCAGTCTGTAACACAGTTCGTAGAACGGGAAGAAGGAGGCGGGAACCGGCAAACATTTAAACATTTAATAATCAAATAAACAAACACAAAAGTAAAGCGGCAGCCCCTCACGGACGACTGCCGCACACTAAACGCAAAATAAAGTCCAGGCCTGGTCCTCTCTCGTCTTACACTGTCGTCGCTCCTCCTTTTATCCTTCCGGAGCTCCTCCGTGGGACTCGAGACCGGTGAGTGGCGCAGGTGTCGCTCATTATCATTATACTCCACCGGCCTCGTTCCGTTCCCACGTCTCTCGGCCCCGCCCCACTCGTCACATATACCCCCATCGCCCCTCGCAGGCCGGGGGGTACCCTCGAGACTGCGCTCTACTCCCCCCCCTCCCCCTTTCCCCCGGGGGAGCCCAATCAGGGCGGCCGTGGCGTACCTGGGGGTAAAAACAGACGAGGCGAGAGGAAAGGAGACGGAAGGATGAGGAGAGACAGAGACGAGAGAGGGGAGAGAGGAAAAAGGGAAAAAAAAAAAAAACTCTTGGTCCGGTTCCCGGACACACTGCCACTCGGTCCTCAACCAGCTGAGCGTCTTTGACTCGCGGTGCCATGCGATGATACTGGAGCTCCTTTGGTGGACGGCTCAGCGCTCCTCCGCCTCCTGGCGGACGGTGATGGCTCCTCCGGATTGAGGGCAGCCGACAGCGAGTCCCCCGTTCCCTGCTCCTCCCCAACATGGCGGACGGCAGCAGGCTCCGGCCTCCTGGCGAACGGCGCCGACTCCTCCGCTCCCTCTCGGATGGCAGCCACCCCTCCGTGACCTCGGAGCACGGCAGCGAGCCTTCCGTCCCACCTATGATACCACTGTTCCAGCACCACCGCTTCGGGCAGCCACATTCGTCCACTCCCTCGTGCTGCCCGACCTCCTCAGCACCGCGATCCCGCTCAGCAGCGAGGGCTCTTCTGACAGCGTGTCCCTCCTTCCTCCCGGGTTTTCGGCACCAATGTAACACAGTTCGTAGAACGGGAAGAAGGAGGCGGGAACCGGCAAACATTTAAACATTTAATAATCAAATAAACAAGCACAAAAGTAAAGCGGCAGCCCCTCACGGACGACTGCCGCACACTAAACGCAAAATAAAGTCCAGGCCTGGTCCTCTCTCGTCTTACACTGTCGTCGCTCCTCCTTTTATCCTTCCGGAGCTCCTCCGTGGGACTCGAGACCGGTGAGTGGCGCAGGTGTCGCTCATTATCATTATACTCCACCGGCCTCGTTCCGTTCCCACGTCTCTCGGCCCCGCCCCACTCGTCACAC
>CM070010.1:10051153-10123807 GCA_036247105.1 Cirrhinus mrigala
GCTTTACAGGACTGCTTTGACACCACAGACTGGAGTATGTTTAAGCAGGGTGTCACCTACAATAACACCACCGACCTCTAGGAGTACGCAGAGACTGTTACAGCCTACATCAACAAATGCACTGAGGATGTAACAGTCACCAAAACCATCACTGTCCGTGCCAAACAAAAACCATAGACGACAGGGGAGGTCTACAGGCTGCTGAAAGCTTGGAACGTTGCCTTCAGAACTGGAGATGAGACGAGCCTGAAGACAGCTAGGGCCAACCTGTCCCGTGGCATCAGAGAGGCTAAGAGACAGTACTCCAGGGGAATATCCCACCACTTCAAAGACAGCAGAGACACACAGAGCCTGTGGCGGGGCATACAGACCATCACAAATTACAAGCCCCCACCACAGACCTGTGACAGCACCATCTCCCTGCTGAATGAGCTGAACACCTTTTTGCTCGCTTTAAAGTGCAAAACAGCACCACTGCACAAAAGACCCCACCCCCTCCTGGTGACCAGGTGATGACTCTGTCCCCAGACAGTGTGAGGAGATCCCTCAGCAGGATCAACGCACGCAAAGCTCCGGGTCCAGACAACATTCCTGGTCGCGCACTGAGAGACTGTGCAGTGGAACTCACTGATGTCTTCACAGACATCTTCAACATCTCTCTCAACCAGGCTGTTGTCCCGACTTGTTTCAAAGCCACCACCATCATTCGGGTCCCAAAAAAGTCATCTCCCTCCTGCTTTAATGACTACCGTCCTGTTGCACTTACTCCCATCCTCATTAAGTGTTTGGAACAGCTAGTCATGCAGCACATTAAGACTGTCCTGCCCCCCTCCCTGGACCCCTTCCAGTTCGCGTATCGGCCCAACCGCTCGACCGATGACGCCATCTCCACGGCACTCCACTCAGCACTCACACATCTGGACAAAAAAGACTCATACGTCCGAATGCTGTTCATAGACTTCAGTTCAGCATTTAACACTATAATCCCCCAACAGCTCACTCAAAAACTGGTCCAGCTGGGGCTCAACACCTCACTGTGTAACTGGCTGTTGGATTTCCTCACCGGAAGACCACAAGCAGTACGGGTCGGCAGTAACACATCCAGCACCATCATTCTTAACACGGGGGCCCCTCAGGGATGTGTGCTGAGCCCCCTCCTCTTCACTCTGCTGACCCACGACTGCACACCGTCACACAGCTCCAACCTCTTCATCAAGTTTGTGGACGACACGACTGTGGTGGGTCTCATTAGCAAAAGGGATGAGACCGACTACAGAAGCGAGGTGAGCCGCCTGGCCGCGTGGTGCAGAGACAACAATCTCTCTCTGAACGTGGAGAAAACGAAGGAGATTATTGTTGACTTCAGGAGACCGCACACTCAGCATGCTCCTCTGACCATCAACGGTGCGTCTGTGGAGAGGGTGAGCAGCACCAAGTTCCTGGGTGTGCACATCACTGAGGATCTCTCCTGGACGAACAACACCACTGCACTGGCTAAGAAATCACAGCAGCGTCTCTACTTCCCCCGCAAACTGAGAAGAGCAAGAGCACCAGCCCCCATCATGTACACCTTCTACAGAGGCACCATCAAGAGCATCCTGACGAGCTGCATCACTGTGTGGTTTGGAGCCTGCAATGCGTCCTGCCAAAAAACTCTCCAACGCATAGTGAGAGCAGCTGAGAGGATCATTGGTGTCCCTCTCCCCTCCCTCCAGGACATCTACAGCACCCGTCTCACCAAAAAAGCCCTCTGCATAGCAGCTGATCCCTCCCACCCTATGCAAAGCTTCTTCAGCCTGCTGCCATCAGGGAGGAGACTGCAGAGTCTCCAGCCCAGGACCAGCAGACTGAAGGACAGCTTCTTCCATCAGGCTGTCAAGAAGCTAAACTCTCTCCCGGCTCTGCCCCCACTCCCTTCTTCTGCCCCACGAACTTCCTGCGCTGTGACACCCATCAGGCCGTCAGGAAGCTAAACTCTCTCCCGGCTCTGCCCCACGAACTTCCTGCACCATGACACACAAACACTCACGCACTAACACTTACACACACACACCGACCGGCACCGGTCACTTTGTGTAGTATTGGTGCTCTGCTAACTACCTCTTACTACCCACTTACTACCCTCAGACTACCTCTAAAGACTTTTGTCTGTTATAACTATGCCACTTTATTACAATCATAAGCTCTTTTTGCACCATATTTTTATACATTTTTATATATTATATGTATAATTGTATTTATTTGCATTTTTAAAATTGTACCTTTTTGTATTTAATGTTACGTGTATGCACTTGGGGTCTGAGAGTAATGCAATTTCAATTCTCTGTATGTCCGGTACATATGGCAGAATTGGCAACAAACAACTGACAATCTTTTCATAGCTTTTGCCGGCTCTGAGACACTTGTTGACAGCAAGTCTGAGTATGATTCAGTAGGCTATAAAACATTTTTAACTGTCAGGAAATTACTTGTCATTAAAAAAATTTTTTAGTATCCTTACCTGTTGATTAAAAAAAAGCTTTAAACCTACACTTTGAGGCACATCTGACGTCAATGAAGCCTCATCACTACTGCTGTTGAAATGCAGAATGCGCCTTTCCTCGGGAGACCGGTCTCTTCCCCGTGCATGCACGCCGGTGTCCTCATGGTCCGGATGAGTAACGCACCCGTTAGAAGGCTGACGGCGAGGATGCCGGGCCGTTCAATCCCCCAGAAGTGACGTGAGCCAAGGAGGACGTAGCCACTGAAGGAAAAAATCGCAGCCATGCTTTGCCTTGCATTGGGCTCGAGTAGACTCCTCCACCTTACCCGGAGTGTTAGCAGCTTTAAGATCTGATCCTGAGCCAATCAGTAGGGGGATCATAGATGGCTATGGCTCCACTTCTTCTCCAGAGGTTTGTAGAGCAGGTTTTCCATCCTGTAGCATCTCATTCAGCTTTTGCCACACGAACAATTCACACTTTATGTTAACTGTCAATCCATTTTGATGGCAGTTATCCTGACAGAAATCAAACATAGGGTCAGTTCTGGCAGGTCATGTCAGTCAAGCTTGCATCAGCTGATGCTCAGCTGATCCATGCCCAGTCAACCTGAAATGCACCTTGCCTGAAATGTAGGTGAAGGTAGGCAGCTGCAGTGAGGGGAGAAGTGAAATAAGTGCAGGCAAGATGGGCAGTTCTGGCCCCTCAAAGTGGAACAGATACCTACAAGATGAAAGTCGGATGTCATGTTTTTCCACACTTATGTACTGTGTTGCTAATAAGCATGATATAATTTCAGCTCTGTTGTTTTTTTATATGAAAATAAATATGATGAACAAGACATTTATCATAATTGTCATCTTCTGGAGTAAATACAAGGCTTATTCCTCTCAGCGCCTTCTTCCAAAAACGAAAGTATCCGACACAAATATGTTGCTGCTTTGTTTACGAGTTGATGTGGGCGGGCACATGTCGCGCGTGTCACGAATCTGGTCGGTGTCCCGTTGTCCACTCACCACCAGATGTCGCTCTCACTCCATTATTACACACAGACTGTTGCACTACACCCCGGACTGCATCTCCCACTATCCACCACGCTGATTGCGCCATACACCTGTGGCCAATCAGCAACCCTATATAAGCCCCGGACTTTCACTCGTTAGGCACCGAGTATTGTGGAGTGTAATTGTGGAAATTAACAGTCGCGTTTAGTACTCTCCTAGTGCTAGCACTGTTTTCTTAGTTTAAGTTTCCTAGTTCCTAGTTTCCTGTGTTTCTTTTGTTTCCTGAGTTCCTGGTTTCCTTGTTCCCGAGTTCCGAGTTTCCTGTGTTTAGTATTCTTGCCTGGCTTTCTCGTTTCGTCTGTCTAGCTGCCTGCCTTTTTGGACTATTGCTCGTTATAAGGATTATTCTCTGTCGCACGTTATGGATTATGTTCGCCATTGATCGACCCACGCCTGCCTCACGGACTTCTATTGTGCCTTCCTCCGTTATACCTGTTTGCTGTGATTTTGACCCTGCCTGTCTGGCCATGTCTTTGCCTCGTGCATTAAATAAAAGCTCGCAATTGGATCCGCTCGCCTCTCGTCTCCCTCTCCACGTTACAGCGCCTCTCTCACCTGGGTGTTTGTAATATCAATAGCATCAAACAGCGCGTGGGCGTGATCTAATTAGAGGTAATGAGCTCAGAGGGGAAAAACAGGACATGGCGTTGGTTTCATACGGATTACTTAAACATAGAATATGTGTTTTCGATTTCTTCATTTACTTATTTTATTTCAAAATAGACATTCCAAGCTTTCTATAGATATATCTCTCATGCTTGTGTGTCATGTATTCGCTGAGTTTCAGTTCTTTTTAGTGACGCATTTCAACTGGATATTCACGCAGACTGAGAAGACTGAAAGGACACCCTGTATATTTTCTTTATTTTAAAAAAACCACAAACATTTGTTGATATGATGAGCGTACACAAATAAAAGTAAACTCTTTACAGATTCAGGTGATGTATTACATTTATGTGTCCAATCAAAATTGAGGGAGCAATTTTAAGTTCTTTTTGCTGTCATCTGGAAAATATGCGAGTGCTCCTGCCGGCGCCTTAGCCGACCCCAGGACGTTAAGCCTCAGTTTAGTCTTGAAGTAACTCTAGTCTTCCTCCAGGAAATCAGTCTATTAAATTCTGGACTAGACAAAGTCTAAGGCTATTTAAAGCCATGCAAGAGAAAGCAGATTTCTGCTTATAGACTTTCTTCTGCTATATATATATATATATATATATATATATATATATATATACATACTCAGTTATTTATCATCAATTTTACAAAGGCAATTAAGTGGTTTTCCATAAAAAGCAGCATTTTAGAATTCTGCGATTGTTACATTCAGATCAACAACACTGCATTTATAAATTTAGTGTTTACTCCATTTTTTTCTATAATTTTATTTAGTATCTTCCTTTCTGTTTATTCACCTATTATCTGTTAACAATCCAACTTCATTTAGTGGTATCATTAGTAGTTGTTGTATTTACCTTTGGATATCTGTAGCTAAAAATTACCTTTATCTTATTACAACTGTTTTGTGGTGAAGATCAAAGGCTCTACTGTCTGAATTCCCACCAATCTTTAAGATAATTCATGTTTGACTAACTCCCTCCCTTCCTCCCTCCCTTCCTCCCTCCCTTCCTCTGTGAATCCCAAGTTGTTGGACAACCCTTGTAGGAAGTGTTCTCATATTGCCCAATTAATGGTCCTTGAGTGGTGCTCTGAATTAAGAGAGGTGGAAATTGGCCATCTGAAATACTCATAACCACACTTCAAGTGATGGGTAACCCAAATTAATTCGAGATGTGAGTATCTTATATTTTAATCAGTGTGTAATTACTTTTGTTTTGTAATTATAGATTGGCCACCTGTAATCTCACTGGTCAGCACTGTGAAATTGTGTCATCAGCACTTCAATCCTCAAACTGTGTTCTGAGAGAGCTGGATCTGAGTAACAATGACCGGCAGGATTTAGGGGTGAAGCTGCTCTCTAGTGGACTAGACAGTACAAACTGTCAGCTGCAAATACTGAGGTACTTAAGTGATTTACTTGGTGTGTGTGAGTTAAATATAAATATAAATATTCTCAGCTAATATTTACTTTCAAGATCAACTGGACTATTAAATTCACATTTACTTCTATTTGTTATATGTAGCACTGAATATATCATACACACAAGAAACAATGCAGAGCTATCAAAGTAATGCGACAAAGTATGCAATCAGAATCAGAATCAGAATCAGAATGTGCTTTATTGCCATGCATGTTTACACATACTAGGAATTTGTTGTAGTGACAGAAGCTCCACAGTGCAATAGAATGACAGTGACAGGACCAGACACGGAAAAAAGACATAATAAAAGAACAATATACAAATTTACAAGACATACAATGTGCAAAAATAGCAGTAACATTTTTTACAATATACAAAATACAAAATAAACAATTTACTATGTACGTAAGGTGCAATTAGAAGTGTAAATAAGTATGTGTGTTAAATAAATAACTGGATAAGTGAATGTGCAATAGTGTTGTGTGTTCCACGTTTATTGTGAAGTGTTCATGAGATGGATTGCTTGAGGGAAGAAACTGTTCCTATGCCTGGCTGTTCCGGTGCTCAGTGCTCTGTAGCGTCGACCGGACGGCAACAGTTCAAAGAGGGAGTGTGCTGGATGTGAGGGGTCCAGAGTGATTTTGCCAGCCTTTTTGCTCACTCTGGATAAGTACAGTTCTTGGAGAGTAGGAAGGGTTATTTGTAAGATTCATGGCAGTTGTTTCATTTTGAGTTTATATCCCAGCTGTTAGATAGCAGTTTATTTATCTCTAAACCTAAACAATGACAGAAAATACTAGCATTAGGGCACACCACTAGTTCGCTGCTAGTAATGGAGGATGAAAGGCTCCCACCTTGGTGTACAAAGCCTAAATGTGGCATCATTTCACTGGGTGGGTTGGCGGGCACACGGCGGCTCCACTTCTTGCTGCATCCCTATGTGAAATGGCTTTGGTGCGGAGCACAGCAGGTGGTGGATCATGGTGGGGGCGTTTTGTACTCGAGTCACAGTCTTGGCAAATCCACATGGATCATTGATCCTTTGAAATCCAAGTTAAAAGGTTCTATAAATGTTCAATATCTGTATTTATTTTATTGTTTTATAATTGTTTTGTTTTCTTAAGGAATCCTGCAAGCACTTTATTTTTTACTCATATTAAGCATATGTAATTCTTTTGTTCAGACCAAAATGTAATGACATTGCATGTTACAACTGTAAACTTAAATTGTGAACCTTTAAAGCAGGGTCTAAAAATATATATGGTCTGTTTATAACAGCTTACATTCTTACTAAAGAACCTTGCAAGCACTTTATTTTTATTTAAGTGGTTCAATAATGTTAAATGTTACAGGGACTGATTAATGCAAATGCAGATCCCACTGTGTTTTTTATTTTGAGCTAAGGTTTGCATATGGTGGTGTGTTCTTAATGACAGCCTTCCTAAAATTATATCCTGTTCCTAAAAAAAAATATATATATATATATATATATCCCAATATATCAGAAAGTCTATTCACCCAAATCTATGACTCAAAATGTTAAAAAGACCATAAAATAAATCCATATGAATGGGGTAATTTAATTAAAGTCTTCTGAAAAAAAGACAAGATCATTTGAATTAGTGAAAATTTTAAATTTGAAAAATAGGTGATTGGAGGCTAATCTTCTTCTAAGCACACTGTTTTGTTATTAATACTATACAAAAATAAAAAGACCCTATGCAATTTCAAACAGTGCCTTATTCTTATCTGTACAATCACAAATTACAGAGTATTTTTAGTTCTTTTCATGGTCATCAAGATAAAAACATGATAGACCACACCAATGTGGTCTTCAACCCCAAAGGTTTAAGCTGAAATGCATTGGTATTTCTGAATTATTAAAGTTCCCTTCATCACAAATGGTGATGGATTCCTTTCTCACTTTTTTGACTTATAAAGAGAACACTATTAATTCACACTATGAATGATATTTTTTCAACTGGTGTTGATGTGTTTTTGTAGATGATGAAACTTTTGATCCATCTGTAGGTTGTCTGGCTGTATGGTGACAGAGGAAGGCTGTGGTTATCTCTCTTCAACTCTAAATTCAAACACCTCACACCTAAGGGAGCTGGATCTGAGCTACAATCACCCAGGAGATTCAGGAGTAAAGCAGCTCAACCACAAACTGGAGGATACAAACTATAACCTGCAGATACTCAAGTGTGTCATCCACTAATAGAGTGCTGCAGGGTTGACATCAAAACCTCCGAAGATTAATTCACCATGGTTTGGATATTCCTATGTGGTTTTGTAATGGAGGAGGGCTCAATTTATGAATAAAATATGGTCTTTGGTTAACATGTCTTGATGATACTTTATGAAGAGCATTATGTTCTACAATGTAAACTGCACACACTCACAACACAAATGTTTTAGATAGTTACTAACTTCATAAGTTGTTTAAAAAATATTGTTGTGTGTAATTACAATGCAGAGCAAAACATTCAGATATTGTCAAGTAATGTTTACCACAGAGCTTATTTAACTAAATTTAATTGAAAACCCCCATTAGAAAACACCACAGGAAAATCTTATGGCAACCCATGGTGAATTAGTAGGGGTAGGACACGATCTTGTGCCATGAGGTCTCATTAGATTAAAATCTGAAAAGATTTCAGTTGCAGCTGATAGCCTCATGGGCAGTGCGTCGACATGCAGCGCCGTTGCACTTTGGGCGTCCCGTGTTCGAGTCCCAGTTCGTGGTCCTGGGTTTTCCCAATCCCATCACCTCTCTCTCCCACTTAATTTCATGTCTCGCTACTGTCCAATCAATAAAAGGACAAGACGCCAAAATAAATCTTTAAAAATATATATATATATTCACTGCCCTCCAAAAGTTTGGAAACACCCCTGGCAAAGTGTGGTTTTGGACAATATCAGCATAAATCCTTATCATTTTTTGATGCAAATACATTAAAGTAAGTTTACATTATCATTGAAGACCAGCAATAATAATTTTCATTTTGATTACATTATAATGGCAATATATACATGTTAAAGTCAGACATGCCCCTTTGTCAGCTGTGATGCCTGGTTACTGGTTTAAACTTGGCCTAGGTTTTTAAAAGATTTAGAATACAAAGAATTCGGTTCAAGGGTCATGGTTCAATACGATTTCGGTACAACAGAAAAAAATGCTAGAAATTCTACTATGCTAGAATTTTTTTTTTTTTCATTTATTTTAAACAGACAGTAGTATTACAAATTTTTCTACCTACATGTGAAAATACTAAATATTATATCAAATTAATGTCATATATAGGCTATAAAATCTGCAGTACATATTTACATACAAAGAATAAACACTTAAAATATATTTAATTTAGTTAACTGATAGACAAGGGAAACTGTTTCAGTTTCAGTTCAGTTTTGTGACAAAAAGGAAATTCAAATGGCAGAAAGCGACATTCTATTTGTTTTTTGTTTTAAGTTGATTTTGCGCACACAAACAGAACATATCTGTTTCAGGCTTCTAGCATTGCTAACTTGATGGCGTAGTTGGTACTTTATCAAAATAAAACACAGTGAACTAAACAGCAGCGCGCCAGCCTCACTGTGTCACCGTTAGAACGCAACTGAAGTACAACGTCTATAATTTTTGTACAAAGTCTGTATTTGGATACATCACAAATATGGAAATATTATGGAATATTTAGATTTGTGCCGAAAGAGATAGGTAGGATACACGAACACAAAGCTCCATTTCACAAACGGTTAAATACGCAAGCCTTTAAAGTAACGCTATACTCCTTTGTCAGTGAGAGATGTGCTCAGAATCAGCACATGATCACTGTCATTTGTTTTCAAATGTTCAACTCACTGCGTTCGCTGTTCTTCTGCTGGCAGTTATCAAACAGCGTTGCATTACTGCAGGCATCCCTTCTGGATTGAGGGTGAATTGCCTGTATTCGTTGTAAGGCCTCGTGCACCAAACCGAGATGTCCATACCGTGACGGTTCGGTACGAATACATGTATCATTACACCCCTAATATAAATATATATATATACACACTGTATATATGAAAATATTTCTTGTCGAGGTGAAATGCTGTCTTGTGATATTGCCATTACAACATGTGAGGGTGAAATCAATTGTATCGATAATGCTACCACTATATTTACATTACTTTCTCCATGGTAGTGTTGCTGTTTTTATAGAAAAAAAGAAACATTTAATTTAGTTGCATAATGGTCACTTCAATTCTAAACTGAAAGTGTCTGCTCTGTTCGTCCAGCACAAGCTGCAGTTTTGTGCACAGTGCAGCAGGAATTAGAGTTTACTGATCATGTGACAACAGTAAAGCAAGATGACTGGCTGTGTTTGAAATGCCATGCTATCATACTACTCTTACTATTTCTGCAGTACCCAGTATGTAAACTGTGCATAGTATGCAAGATTTCTGTATGCATGGAATACCCGGATGGCCTACCTTCTTTTTCTTCTTCTGCTATTGAGTCTATTTCAGTCCATAGAACTGCTTGCGGGAAAGTTATGAAATTTGGCGCACAGATAGAGGACAGTCTCAACATTAATCATAAACAGTTTAAATTTGCACGCATGCTTATGCTAATAAATTTTAAACCGTAAATGTTAGAAGCAAAATGTTTTCCTCTGATTCCTTGGTTAATTAGTTAAATGGGCACCAAAATGTACAATTCCACAGATCAAGATTTTTCACACTTTTTAATAGTTTGAAAAACCTACTTTCTTGAACTTGATGATTTGTCTAATTATCACCAAAATTGGCTCAGACCATCTTCAGACCATGCTGGCAAAAACTTCAAGTTCAACTGGAATTTAAGTTGATTAGTCAAACCATCCTTGAATAACACGTAAAAGAATTAGATGAAGAGCATACCAATATGAGCATGAGGATATATTTCCTCAAATCTTTAGCATATTAGGACTAAACTTGGTCAGTGTTATAATAAACATGAACTGGGTGTGCCTTCACAGTTGTAGTCTGAAGACATAAAAATTACTGTTTTTGCTTATAAATTCTGAATAGTTCGGTCAAAAATCACAAGACTGGTAGCTTTAGATTTGGTGTGATATACCGTGTCAAATGATACCCACATTTTCCATGTCTGCATGTCTGCAATTTAAATTCACCTCTCACACTCTTTAAAGCCCTTTAAATGGAACATATACACTCGTTTCGAACTGGAATCATGGCGGAATTTTCGGTGATGTCCACTTTGCAGGGCACAACATGGTCAAATAGAACAATTCCGTACGTGATAAGAGATGCATACAAAATAAGCATAACAGGGGCGCGAGGACTGGAGTTGAGAAATGCTGGTGTAAGGTCACAAAGACACGTGAAGTTTGGTGTAAATATGTCAAGGCTTTGCAGAGATACAGCCTCAGATGCAGTTTGGCATTATGCCTGCAAATTGGTTGATGCAGTAAACAAAAACGTAATAAAAAGTCGTAATAGCTCTAATATCGTTGCTTTGCTTCTCAGGTAAAATTATCTACTTATTTTATCTAGTAATAATATAGTTAATATAGTATTTTATTACTATACCATTAGTTTGTTTTTTATTAAATTTGACTAAGATCATCTCCAGACCATGCAAGTTATGGAATTCAAGTCATTATAAGAAATGGTTATCATTTAAAATGAATTTGATGGCGAATTCGCTATTTACACAGTGGTATTTGCAAGAACAAAGACTGAACGCTTCTCCATAGAGCAGGGTCGGCGCAAAGGGGGGCTGGGGGGGGAGGCATTCGCAGACCGTGCCCCCCAAAACGAGATACTATACACCCCCTTTCCATCCTCTCACCTCCTTGCTGAACGTGGTCGTTTTCGAATATGAAAGTGAAAAAAAAACAACAACAAACAAAAAAAAAACTAAAGCGATTGACTATCCATGATGACATTTTTGCCCCCCCCTTTGCGCTGACCCTACTCTCTGGAGAAGCGTTCAATCTTTGTTCTTGCAAATACCACTGTGTAAATAGCGAATCGGCCATCAAAGTCATTTGAATGATGGCCATTTCTTATAATGACTTGAAATCCATAACTTGCCAGATGCCTCAGTATAGCAATGTGACAACAATGCACTGGAATGTAATGTACTGGAATACTATAGAAGAGAAGTCAGTCAGTCAAGTTTGTGGTACAACAGTATGAATATCCAAGCACTGTAAAGGCACTAGAAAGTCATGTCAGTAGAACTGAAATGACATTCATTACAAGATGACTAGTTAAAACACTTCAAAATGCCCCTGCAGACTATTTTTCCAGTCATGTATTTTATCATTGAGGATTTCTTAAAAATACTGTGTAAAAATCTCATCTCGTCTCATTCTCATGATCCCAGTCTCGTGTCTCGTCACAACTTCATGAATTAGTCTTCTGGGTTTTGATGTTATCCCTGTAGCATTCTATACTGACATACTGAACATGTCCGTGTGTGGTACATATTAACATTTATGTATGTTTGTTGGTTTATAGTGTGGATAATGGGGAAGAGATCATGCTAACAGCAGGACTACAAAAGTGTAGGTCTACAATCATACACATGCACACACGCAGTTGTCTAGTCTTGTTTTGTTGTTATAGATGTTCTTCTTGTGTTCAGATGCCTGTTTTCTCACACTGGATCCAAACACAGCAAACATTCGACTCATCCTCTCTGATGAGAACAGGACGATGACACGTGTGGTAGAGGAACAGCAATATCCTGATCACCCAGAGAGATTTGAAGATATTCCTCAGGTTCTGTGTGGAGAGAGTCTGACTGGACGCTGTTACTGGGAGGCTGAATGGAGTGGAAATGCTGAAATATCAGTGGCATATAAAGGAATCAGCAGGAAAGGATGTACTGATGACTGCTGGTTTGGATTCAGTGATAAATCGTGGAGTCTGTGGTGCTCTGATGAAGGATTTGCTGTCCGTCACAAAAATAACTACACTGATTTACCTGCTGACCGTTCTTCCTCTAATAGAGTAGGAGTGTATGTGGACGTGTCAGCGGGCACTTTGTCCTTCTACAGCGTCTCTGACGCACACACACTCACACACTTATACACATTCAAGACCACATTCACTGAACCCCTCTATGCTGGATTTAGGGTTTATTCTTCAGTGTCTCTGTGTCAGATTAAAACACAAACAAACTCTTGTAAACCTTCTCACTAATGTCCAAAAATGATCAAATCCCACAAAATTACATTTGTATTCATTCATTTTTTATGATTTTCAGTGTCATCTAGAAGTTAGAAATCTAGAGAAGACGCATACTATTCTGAATCTTTAAAAAAGTACATTTGTGAATCATTTAATCATGATATCATAATTGACATCAAAATAAATCCAGAGAGTCAGCACCAACCCAAAAATCCTCCAAAGTTGTTGTAAAAAATCCTAAACAGTGTTCAAAAGATGACAGCAGTTTCAGCTCAGTGTAAACAGCTAAATCAAAACGGTAGGTTTAGGTGTGGTGTGTGGTGGGGAGCATAATTATTTTATTAGCCTCAACATTTTTATAAAAAATATTTTTATCTTTCTAGAAAATATCTTAGGCTCTCTACACCATTCTCAGAAACTGGTGGTTTAGGGTTAGGATACTTCTCTCATCTTCTTCGCTAAGAACCAGACCAGAGAATGTATTACCCATATTGTTACAGTTTTAAATTATTACTTGTGTTCATGTTGTTGAGGGAAAATGCAATTGTCCTATACCTTTTCTTTTTATGTAATACTTTTGTATTGTAACCAAAACACATGGTGGTTTATTAAGAAAGATACCACACATGCTATTGGAATTTTTTTATTAAGTGGTTTAATAAGAAAGACACTACATGTTGTTGTAATTGTTTTATTAATAAAGTGGTTTAAGTAAAACACCACACTTGTTGTTTTAAGCATTTACTAAGAAAGTGAATTAAGTAAATGCTTACGAAAAAAGAAGTTCAAATGAGCAATTAGTATAGTTCTTTTAAAGGAGAAGTCCACTTCCAGAACACAGATTGACAGATAATGTACTCACCTCCTTGTCATCCAAGATGTTCATGTCTTTCTTTCTTCAGTCGTAAACAAATTATGTTTTTTGAGGGAAACATTTCAGGATTTTCCTCCATATAATGGACTGATGTGGTGCCCTGATTTTGAACTTCCAAAATGCAGTTTAAATGCGGCTTCAAACGATCCCAAATGCGGTTGTAAACGATCCCAGCCGAGGAAGAAGGGTCTTATCTTGCAAAACGACTGGTTATTTTCATAAAAAAAAAATAATAAATAAAATACTTTTAATGTCAAACGCTCGTCTTGTCTTGCTCTCCCTGAACTCTGTGTATTCTGGCTCAAGACAGTTAGGGTATGTCGAAAAACTCCCCTTTTCTCCCTCAGCTTCGTCCTATATCGCTGTTTTACCTTTTGCATTATTTTTATGAAAGTAACGATCGCTTCGCTAGATAATGGTGTTTTCACACTTGGTCCTTTTCAGGGGTCTGAGCACGGGTCGCGTGATTTTTGACCTATATGTGAACACTCTAAACAATCTCAGACCCCTCAGAAGCGAACCAAACCGAAACCATCTCTGGAGGTGGTCTGAGTATGGTTCGCTTTCGTACGGTTCACTAAAAACGTGCATTGTGAACACAAATCGACCCGGGCTCACTTGATTTTTCCAATTGTGAATTCTGATGTAGTTTGGTCATCAGATGTTTCCGTACAAATCAGCTGTTCATAATGACTGATTCTTCTAGCAGATTGCTACAAATTATTCTTACTTAAATGCTGTTTTTAAGGATAGGCCTACCTATAATATACCTGAAAATTTTAATGTAGTTTACTGTATTTTATTTTATTTTGTCCAATTTATTATTATTTTTTTCAATGTCATCAAAGCTTTTTCCGTGGGTCCTTCAAAAGTCTTAAATTTAATTGTATCAAATTTAGGGCCATAAAAAATACAATGGGGAAGAAAAGACAAGAATTGCCATACAGCGTAGTGTGATTATTAAAATTAAAAAGGGTATGATTTTATCGGATAAATATGAGCGCTGCACATTTCAAAGTGAGGTGCTGTGCTGCTTTGTGTACTGCCGTTACCGGGGAAACCATTATATTTATGAAAAAACACCGCCTACTGGCGGAGAATGAATTAGCATTTTAAATCAGCCCTTCTTCTGGTTTAATATAATAATTGATATTAAACCAGCCAATAAACCACTAAAACCATAAATATAATAACTGATACTTTTGAGTCTTTTCTTAAAAATAGTTTAAAGGCTGAAATGTGAAGTTTATAATTTATATATTTTTTTATTTTTGAAAACCTGTAGGCCTATATGAACTGTAAATTATGCTTTTTACAGGCATTTTACAGTTAATATGTTACTGTAAGCATCGCCCTACCCCACTCATATGGAAATAATTTTATCTGTGCAGGTCTTAAAAAGGCTTAAATTTGAGCTTAAACATCTTGCAGAAACCCTACAAAACTTATATTTCTGTGCAAAAGATGGATGCCATAATGTCAGCCATCAAACACTGAACTGGACTAGATCCAAAAAGCAACAGTCTGAACACAAAGAGGTCTGAGACACCATTACTGCTTAAGTGGACCAAAAAAGGATCTGAGTCCTCTTTCAGGCACAGCGACAGTGTGAACATAAAGAAAACTGGGTCCTTTTTCACTTGGTCCACCTCTTGGTCCACTTAAAGGAGTCTGGGTTCGGTTCTTTTAAAGAGGACCCAAGTGTGAAAACACCCTACGACCCTTCTTCCTCGGCTGGGATCGTTTGAAGCCGCATTTAAACTACATTTTGGAAGTTCAAAATCGGGGCACCATATCAGTCCATTATATGGAGAAAAATGCTGAAATGTTTTCCTCAAAAAACGTAATTTCTTTACGACTGAAGAAAGAAAGACATGAACATCTTGGAAGACAAGGAGGTGAGTACATTATTTGTACCTTTTTGTTCTGGAAGTGGACTTCCTCTTAAACTAAAATGTCCAACAAAAATTTAATGTGTACCAAGTGGACGTTTTACCCCACTGACTATGTTTGAGAAAAAAAAAATGCCATTCTGAACATATAATTACATTTTTTATTAAATAACACAAACATCTACAGGCCCTGTTGTTCGCATATCATATATAACTGTGACGTTCTACAAAACAAGTTTCAAAACACTTTTTTTTACTCCTGAAAATTAGATCATTTACTGTGACATAGTTACAACAAAAATGTGTTTTTATTTCATCTTGTGGTTATTTTGGGAAAAACAGTATGTTTATTTGCAACAGTTATGCTAACAACAATAAAAAGACATTAATGTCATTAAAACAGCAACATCTGCTGATGGACACTGTGTACTGTGTTGTCAAGGGAATATGCCAGCTGGGATGATCACTTCCACTTTTCACACGGACAGCAATTGCAATATGACACAAGTGCTGATTTTGTCCGGATCTATCATGAGCTTAAATGTCATTTTATACAGCGGTTTAGTAAATAAGAAGTTGATATTGTGTTATATTTTAAACACAATAAAATGTGTTTTTGCTCAATTTTGCAGAAAACTTATTAACCTTGAAGCCATGGCACAGATGTTGAATGAATGAATGACTCATAAAGACATTTACCACCACCTGCTGGCAGATTTAGTTTCTTATTTAGAGTATGATTTCATAAAAAAATAAAGGGATAGTTCACCCAAAAATTTTTATTCTGTCATGATTAACTCATAGTCATGTCATTTCAAAAAATTTTGGTGGAACATAAAAGACAGTATTTTGAAGACTGCTGGTAACAAAGCTGTTTTGCTGACTAATGGCTTTCATTATATGAACAAAAAATACTGAGATGTTTCTCAAATTATCTTCTTTTATGTTCCATAATTTAGGTTAGGCTGTTGCTGCCTAAATGTTTGTGTAATACATTTCATGCTGAATAAAATATTTCTAAAGCTACAATTTGTAATGTCTGTACTTTAACAAAACAATAGCTTTAAATAATATTTTGTGGGTATTTTCACAGTCAAATTTATTTTGAAATTTATTTATTTAATAGACTAATTAATCAAAACATAGTTAATTAGATAAAAATTTTTAATGATTGATGATTAGGTCTATTGTTTTATATGGCTCGGTGGTATGATGACGTGTCAAAATGAAAGAGACCTGTGCCCAAAGCTCCCGCCCACAACATTTATGTTTTGTCCTGCTCTCGCCTGCAAAAGCCTGCATGCAAGTAGCCTATATTTTTTTTTTTTTCAGTACATAGCAGTTAGATTCAGTAATAACAATTTAATAGTTTTTTATTTACCTTTATGTTGTATTTATTTGTCCTGCTGTCATTTGTTTCTTAGCAAAATAGGCAAACTTAATACATTTTGTTTGTTCTTTGTGTCATGTAAGACTATTGTGCATCTAATATAATATAATATAATATGGTAAATGTGCTGTCATCATTTTTTTTTTTGCTATCAAAAAACAAAACAAAAAACAACACACATTTCATTCCAAATTACTGAAAATTACCACCAGATCAGACACTTTGACACTTTGATCGCAAAATTAACGAAAAAAATTGGTGAAATCCTGGAAGGATTGTGTAAGGTGTATGTGTCAGAAAACACCTAACTGCTGAATAACTTTAATAACAAGTAATACTTTTTTACATAATTACTATTAAACAAAGACCTTTTTTGACATTTTGGATTTTTTTAATTGTCTACAACTTATTTTTTTACTGCCAAAAAGTAAGTAAATGGCTTGTCCTCTTCAGGTTGGTGGGGAGTCCCTGCCCCAGGTGGAGGAGTTTAAGTATCTGGGGGTCTTGTTCACGAGTGAGGGAAGGATGGAGCGGGAGATCGACAGACGGATCGGTGCAGCTTCTGCAGTAATGCGGTCGCTGTACCGGTCTGTCGTGGTGAAGAAAGAGCTGAGCTGTAAGGCGAAGCTCTCGATTTACCGGTCGATCTACGTTCCTACTCTCACCTATGGTCATGAACTTTGGGTCATGACCGAAAGGATAAGATCCCGGATACGGGCGGCCGAAACGAGTTTTCTCCGTAGGGTGGCTGTGCGCTCCCTTAGAGATAGGGTGAGGAGCTCGGTCACTCGGGAGGAGCTCGGAGTAGACCCGCTGTTCCTTCACATCGAGAGAGGCCAGTTGAGGTGGCTCGGGCATCTGTTCTGGATGCCTCCTGGACGCCTCCCTGGGGAGGTGTTCCGGGCATGTCCCACCAGGAGGAGGCCCCGGGGAAGACCCAGGACACGCTGGAGGGACTACGTCTCTCAGCTGGCCTGGGAACGCCTCGGTGTTCCGCCGAAAGAGCTGGAGGAAGTGTCTGGGGAGAGGGAAGTCTGGGCATCTCTGCTTAGACTGCTGCCCCCGCGACCCGGTTCCGGATAAGCGGATGAAAATGGATGGATGGATGGATGGACAAAGACCTTTTTTGACATTTTGGATTTTTTTAATTGTCTACAACTTATTTTTTTACTGGCAAAAAGTAAGTAAATGTAAAAAAAATGTATGCATTTTTTTTTGGCAACCATCCATAATCAAACAAGCATCTATGTGTCATAAAACCTCCTTCTAATGGGTGTGGTGGGTTTATGCTTGTCATGTGACACACAGGAGCCACATTAGCAGGGTATAACTGATATAGGCTTATGTTTCATTTATTTTTTTCCTTTTTACTCAAAATATTAACAGATATAAACTATATTGTTATGGTATAATTAAATGACTGCTTCCCTCCAAGAGGGGGGAACCAAGTTGAGGATAAGAGTGAGAAGGAAGTGATTCGAGGTGTGCAGTGTTGTAACCAGCACATGGTCAGTGGAGCAGTGTCAGATATTAATAAAGTCCAGTTGGTTGCCTGATTCGTGAATAGCCGTAGTTAACAACCGTCTGAGATCAAAACAGGCAAGCAGAGTATGGAAGTCTGCAGCCTGAGGTTTATCTAGGTGGATGTTGAAGTCTCTATTCATAACTAGAGAAGTACCATCCTCAAGACACTTTGAGAACAGGACATCTAATTCATCCAAAAAGTTACCTTGCGGTCCTGGGGGTCAATATACAACTACAAAATGGATTTTAAGAGAGTGGATAATAGTGACTGAATGTGATTCAAAGGAGCTGTTGATACCCAAAGGTGGTAAAGGAATACGTTTCCAATCATTAAGAGATAAGCAGACCAGTACTACCTAAAGAACGACCTCCAATGTTTCTGTTGAGAACTGATAAACAAGTACACGGTGCACCTGGGAACTGGGAAATATACCAATGCTTGGGCAGGCAGAGAGAAAGATATTTGTAGTTGTAATTCCTATGTTGGGGGTCATTTTGCCACTTCTGATCTGACACCTGACTAAGTGATATTAATAAAAGACTCTTCATTCCTAATGCAACCTCATTCATGATCTAACACAGGTCTCTGTCAGGGCCAAGAGGTTTAACCTTGAATGAGTAGTAATAGATTTAATAAAATCTGCTTTTACTGCAGACTGGCAATTCCAAGACTGTGAATCTTCTGAAAGAGTACATCATCTCCAGATCAAAACACTGATGAATTAGACAGAAAATAGTGAGAGAAGTGTTGCTTATGCACATGTGAAATAAAGGGATCATCAGTCATATATGGAGACCTCTACGTGTGACCTCTACCTAGTCTAAATATAGTTTTAATATTTGAAATCATAGCAAAGATGGCAATCAGGTGTAGAATAAAGAGGTATCAAATATTTAAAAAATATAATACAACAAAAGAAGTGGTCATAAAGTTTAATCAGATGAAGCTCACTTTCAGCTGTGATGTGAAAGTCGTATTGCCACACTCTTGAACAAAGAACACATACAGGGTTTGACATTTACATATTTCATATGTTTTTATTAGACTGAATTGTCTTTATCTAGAGTGATTTTTTTTTCTAAACCTCATCATACTGTGGAAATCAGCATTTTCTTTCCAGAATGAGTTTTCATGTGCCGTTTCAGTTCTGTGTGATGTTTAAAACTATTTTCACACTGATCACACTTGTAAGGTTTCTCTCCAGTGTGAACTTTAATGTGAATCTTAAGGTTTCCTTTAATCGTGAAGCTCTTTCCACACTCTTGGCAGGGGAATGGTTTCTCTCTAGTGTGACTCTTATGTGATTTTCAAGGTTTGCTCTTTTTGAGAAACTCTTTTGACAGTGATGGCATGTGTGAGGCTTCTCTACAGTGTGAGTTTTTACATGATTCTTAAGGTCATTCCTGTCTGAGAATCTCATTGGGCACTTGTGACATCTGAAGCATTTCTCTCCTGAGTGAATCCTTGTGTGTCGATTAAAGCCTTCTTTATATCTGAAACTCTTTGCACAGTGACCATAAACAAAAGGCTTCTCTCACTTGTGAATTCTCATATGAGACTTCAAACCTTCTTTTTGTGTGAAGCTCTTCCCACACAGTTTGCAGCTGAATGGTTTCTCTCCAGTGTGATTTCTCATATGGGCCTCAAGTTGTTTTTTCTGTTTGAAACTCTTTCCACACTGACTTTCCACACATATGTACGGCTTCTCTCCAGTGTGAATTGTCAAGTGAATTGTAAGACTTCCTTTAATTGAGAAGCTCTTCCCACACTGTTTGCAGGTGTGAGGTTTCTCTCCGGTGTGAACTTTCATGTGGGCATTAAGTGTTTTCTTCTGTGTAAAACTCTTTCCACACTGAGAGCAAATGAACTTCTTTTCTCCAGCATGGATTTTCAAGTGGACTTTAAGGCTTTCTTTTCGACTGAAACCTTTTCCACACTGTTGACAGATGAAAGGCTTTTCTCCAGTATGAATTCTCATGTGGACATTAAGGCTCGTCTTGCGAGTGAATCTCTTTCCACACTGTTGGCAGGTGAAAGGACTCTCTCCAGTGTGAATTCTCATGTGAATTTTAAGATTCCCATTTAGTGCAAAGCTCTTCCCGCACTGTTGGCAAGAGTAAGGCTTCTCTCCGGTGTGAACTCTCAAGTGGCCATTAAGATATTTTTTTTGTGTAAATCTCATTCCACACTGAAGGCATACGAACGACTTTTCTCCACCGTGGGTTTTCAAGTGGACTTTAAGGCTGTCTTTTCGAGTGAAACTTTTCCCACAGTGTTCACAGGTGAAAGGTCTCTCTCCAGTGTGAACTCTCATCTGGACTTTAAGGTTTCTAGTGTCTGTTTTATGAGTCTGTGAGGAACTAAAAGATTTTCCCCAAGTCATGAAATCATGCTGACATTTTTCTTCCATTTCATTCATTTCTTGACTCTCCTCTTTCAATGGCATCAGATCTAAGATTAAAAGAAACAGTTAACACCAGTTAACACCAGTTTAATGGCACAAAGCAACAGACATGAAAAAAGATGTAAAACATAAAATCTGACAAACTGTATGCTAGATCCTATATCCACTAAAACTACAAAAGGTGTATCCTGAATCTTAAAAGCAAAACACAACGTTGTGAAATTGCATGTTAGATACAAACAATACCAGACAATATATGAAATAAACTGAGACACTTACATACATAATGATAACGAATACAGACAGCTGTGCTTGTTAAATACACACACACAACAACAGATTGGTGGTGGGAGACTAGAACAAAGAAAGCAAGTAAGTGAAGACAAACTAAATCTCCATTAAATTAAACTAACATTGATAGAAAATGATATTACACCCCCCATATTACACCCCCCAACTGTGGGGGCAGCCGTGGCCTAATGGCAGTCGTGCTTGTAATCGAAAGGTTGCGGGTTCGAGTCCCAGGTCCGGCAGGGATTGAAGGTGGAGGGAGTGAATAACCAGCGCTCTCTCCACCCTCAATACCACGACTGAGGTGAGTCCCTTGAGCAAGACACCAATCCCCCAACTGCTCCCCGGGCGCCGCAGCGATAGCAATATGGCTGCCCACTGCTCCGGGTGTGTGTTCACGGTGTGTGTGTGCATGTTTGCTCACTACTCACTACTGTGTGTGTGCACTTGGATGGGTTAAATCCAGAGCACAAATTCTGAGTATGGGTCACCATACTTGGCCGCACGTCACGTCCTTTCCTTTCCTTTCCTTTCCTGATGAGGGAGGGCATGGGCTCTGGAGGAGGATGAGGGCTCAGCAAAGGTCCATGAGACTAGTGACAATGATGGTGGGAGAAACCAAAGTGGTGGCGATAGTGGGAGAAGCCAAGAGCAAGAGGACCCAGGTGGTGACTCAGAGAGCAGCCAGGAAGCCCACAGTGGAGTTGAAAAAAGGAGGAGCCATGGTGGAGATTTGGCTAATGGCAGATGGGACTAGGGTGCAGATAGAGCTGATGGAAATGAACAACAATAATTGCTTTGGCAAACAAGCTGAAGCCATTACAATGACCATGTGAGGTGGAGACAGAGTTCCAGAGGACTGGGGCAGAACTGTTGACTGAGGACCAAGACAGTGTCAGAGTGGAGACACAAAGCTTAGCTGAAGGTCCATCATTCCATGACACAAGCTGGGTGATGTCTGACCAAGGTGGAGCCAGAGGGATGATGGTTTCTGGTGAAGCAGAGGGAGGGAGGAGATAAGACAGAGCATGGAATCAAGATGTAGTCAAGTCAAGATGGAATGATGGGTGCAGAAGCTGGAGGCAGACACGTCGGATCATCTTGACTGGGTGAAAGTGGAGACCAGAAGACCTGGTGCTTATCAACACAGGATTGCATTACAGGAAAAGTCCATGGGTTGAAGGGAAGCAGCGGGCTACGGGTCTGAAGGAGAATAGAATTATGCAGTGAAAACAGGAGATGGGGGTGGGAGGGAGTAGTGAGGACACAAACTTCGTACAGGGTCAGGAAGCTGCCTTAACGCTGGGCAGGACCATGGGTGACAATGAAGATGACGTAGGAGATAAAGCACTGGGAAGGACCATTGGGGACAGGGGATTCAATAAGGAAAGGAAAGGACGTGACGTGTCCCATACTTGGAATTTGAGCTCTGCATTTCAGAGTAGCACTGAATAGTGAACAAACACACCCAGAGCAGTGGGCAGCCATTTTTTGCTGCAGCGCCTGGGGAGCAATTGGTGGTTCATTGTCTTGCTCAAGGGTCTCACCTCAGTCGTGGTGTTGTGCGCTGTACATTCACTTCCCCCACCTACAATCCCTGTCGGTACTGAGACTTGAACCCAAGACAATTGGGTTACAAATCCAAAATTGAAGGTCCATATCGAATGAAAATAACCAGCAAAGGAAACTATCAGCTTACTCTCAATGGTGGAGGCATGGTAAAACTCCAATTAATAAAACTCCAAAAGCACTCCCATGGTGGCACAGGATATTACCGGCTCACACACCTGGTCAGACCCAGGTGTGGTTGCAAGCTCTGTATCCATGGTGGGCGTAAGCTCCCTTTCTGCTGTGGGCTCTGACATCAGGAAGGATTTCACAATCTAGCTTACACCTGGAGTCCTCCATTAAGGGGGTGATGTCACCACACTTTGCTCGGTGGCAATGTTAAAAAATTCCTTTATTTTCCCCCTATGTTATCCGTGATATTCCTCAATATTGCAGTCATCTTGAAAAACAACAATCACCTCTAGTCACAGCAACACTCCTCACTGGGGCAATGTTAACTGAAGCAATGTCCATGTTTTCTCTTGAGGTCTGGTATTCTGTAATGTTTTGGTTCTGATGATGAAGATCCAAAAGATTAAATTGGGATGTATTCATTAAACAAAGTAAAAAATAAAAAAAAAAATCACCAAGATATAAAACAGCATGGTGGACACAAACATTAACGGACAATGAATGAAACAAACTAAGGAACATGAACAATGATAACAAACCAAATACAGACAGCCGTTCTTGTTAAATAAATATTGTAAACTGTTTAGTGGCAGGAAATTAGAACAAAGGAAAGGGGCAACTGAAGATAACCTGAAGTCCATGAAAACAAACACTGACAGAATGTGTCAGAAGTCAACAAATATTTAGAAACGTTTAAAGTGGCTTTATATTATACAAAACCAAAAGAATACAGGTCTAATATTGGCAAAATTCTCAATTGTTACTAAGCTTTCCTTTAAAGTAAGGTTTTGTGATAATGAGAAAATAGCTTATAAAAGCACTTTCAAATTACTTTCAAACTATTAGCAATTTGGCGTCAAGCAATTGTTAGTTTTTAGTTTAAGTTTTCCCTCTTTTCCCTACTTTCCTTCATAGAATGTTTATAAATAAGCAAACACTGTGGAACCAAATCAATAAGAAACTAATGTTTAAAAATCTCACCTTAGATAAAGAGCAAAAGCCAACAGGATTTTCAAAATCCAAAATATTCCTAAACAGACACTTTTGCATTTTGTTTCTGTCAACTTGTCTGTCTCACCTAACTTTTGTCAGTCAGCTCGATTCACTCTCCTCACATGATAAATGAAACATGATTAGTGACGTGACTGATGTTTGGTGTTCAGTTTTTAATTGTAGTTTAATTCCTTGAAAAAATAGTTGCTAACAACTTCTTTTTTATTTAACCTGTACGAACAATTTGCGTTTGTTTTTTTTCTCTCCTTATTCATAGTGCAGAAACTACATATGTATAGTTGTATATATTGTCCTATATATGTAAAAATCAGTCAAATCATGTAACGTGAATGTCGCACAGTCTCTTGCTCAAGACTTCTAGACGAGTTGAAAGCATACCAAGCCACAGAACAGACAGTGTTTCTCAAGTGCTTTCTGTAAGCATGATTCGAGATGCCGGGCAAATGTGTTTCACTCATTTGTTCACAAGCAAGCTTTTAGTTCTGAACCTTCCCCACTGAACACTGGTGTGCCCCAGGGCTCTGTCCTGGGACCCCTTCTTTTCATCATTTACCTTCTTCTATTTGGCAATATCTTTAGTGAATACAACATCTTTTCCCACTGTTACGCAGATGACACACAACTCCACCCTCCCTCCTTTCTCCCTCATTGACTGTTTCAATGAACTTTTCCTGCAATTTTCTCAAACAGTGACAAAATGGAATTTCTTCTAATTGGCACTAAATCCAAAATTGACAGTTTACCCCATTTCATGAAGAGGGTAGAGACTGGGTTAAATGCTACACAAAATACTTGTTTTGTTTGGCTATTTACTGTTTATCATCATTTAATGTGTGACAAAATAACAAGGCAAATAACAGAGATAAAGAGATGCAAGACAGAGAATGACTGACAAAAGACCAACCTGTTTGTTCCTCAGTATCTTCCTGTTTGACTCGGAATGATTGTTCAATCTTCACATCTTCATTCTCCTCTTTAATAAACGCCATCTTTGTTTGTTGTTCCTCAGTATCTTCATGTCTGACTCTGAAAGCTTCTCCAATCTTCATGTCTTCACTCTCCTCTTTAATAAACACCATCTTCAACAGTGTATCACATGGATCTCAGTCGCTTTTTTTGTGTTTTTCTGTGTATTTAAGATGAGAATGGTTAACAGACTGAAAAATAAATGCAAACTTAAGCAGTCAATGCACTAGTAAGCGAGTCAGAGTGAGAATTAATGGACTTAAACGACCTGACTAGACCAAAAAACACTCAAAATTAAAGCTTTAAAGCTGCATGCAGGGTTGAAAGGCCCTCATACCAGGGCTCAACACCACCTGATGGCTTTAGGAAAACAGCGGACGGTGAGCAATGTGCATTTAAAGTGGTTAATAAAGGAGGAATATGTCAAAGTCATTGATATGGGCATTGATATTCCTGCTGCCAGCTGGTGGCGCTATGACTATTAACTGTATTCTGGTATGTAGATGTCTTCACGTCAGGACTTTCAGCAAACATATGAAGTTTGGTTCAGATTGAACATGGAACATGAACTTGTTTGAGTTAAGTGTAAATAATAAAAATAACACCAACAACAATAATAATAATCATAATCATAAACTGAGCAATTCCAAGAGAGTCCTCACACTATTTGTCCTTTGGCTCTAACTAGTACTACAAATTAATAAAAGAATGCAAATTATAGGCCAATGAACTTTATGCCTAAATTTTCTGTACAATTAAATGCATAAAAAAATGATCATATATACAAGTACTCACTTTAACTTTTCAGAGGAGATTAGTTATTTGTAATTTTGTCAAAATATCATGTGGTGTGACCGTTCAGCCATAACTGCTGTTTTGGCAGCTTTGAATCTACTCTAAATTTATTCAGATTCACTTTCTGCACTATTTGGCATGATTTCCAAAGTCTTTTGTAATCAAAGCATTTGTATTTTTATCATATATTTGTATTTATAAACAAACAAACAATTAAACTAAAAATAAAATATCATTTCTGTGATTGAAATGTGAATCACTGTTACAATATGCTTAAGTGAATGGTATCATTAAAATATTTTTATCAGTTTTATGCAGTTTACAGGAAAAATAAGTCTAACTACATTGAAGAATGCACCTGAAATTATAGAACCAAAATTCGATCATTATTTTCAAAACTCAAATGAAATGCAAATACTTTGTTTCTAAACACTTTAATCGAATAACTAATTAAATTAAGCATGTTGGGCAATTAATTATTTTGAATATAAATCATGGTCACACCACATGACATTTTTTACAACCAGTGCCTCTAGATGAAAATAAAACACTAAAATCACTTAATTTGAAATGTTAATATAAATGTATGTGTACACAGCATTCTTAATGTTTAAAAAATTATTAAAGATATTGTAATTTTTTGTAACAGAAATTTGGCCTGTTAAAAATCCTTATATGTCAATGACTCTTATGCAGAATAATAACAACTTGATGCACATGCATCTAATTCACATTTGTTTATGTTTTGTTTTTTTTTTTGGTTAAAATTTGATTCAGATTTGGATGGAAACCCAGCTACTGTTTTGAGTTTTAAAAACTGTATTTGTTTATTATTACTTGCCAGTGAGCAAACAGCTGTTTATGATGAACAGGGACTGAAATGAGATGCAAGTTTAATGTTTACTCACAAAAACTCTTCATTATTGTTGTTAGAAACATTAGAGTATTACATTCATTAACTAATAACTCATTTCACAGTTCTCTGTATAAATGTCTAAACAGCTTGCATTGAATTAAAAACTAAAAACAATTAAAAACAAACCTTTCTTCAGCAGACACACAGATGCAGGAGTGCGGCGCAGCCTTATGACATCATGTCGCCACACCAAAATAAAAGTCCTTTTCACGCACTAAAAATGATAATAGAAATTCACATACAGAAAACACATTCAAATGGTTAGATAATGGATTGATATAGAGTATAAATCACACATTTCCAAACTATCAATACCACTTTTTTTCAAAATCTTCTGGCTTATATCTAAATGTAGGAAAGTGTGAAGTGATCACAACTGTAACACGAAGCACTGAGCATGTGTAATATCCTCAATCATGAATAAAGTCAATGATCTTTATCTTTACATTAAAAATACTTGTTGAATATTTCAAACGCATTAAGAATTTGTAGTTTATAATTTATAGTAGGCAACATTTAAAGTGGATCAAAAAGGATCATCAAAGTTGTCCTAAGACAAGAACGGGTATTGTTGGAGAGACATGGATCTTATTCATATTTTGTTTTAAATTATTGTATTAATTATTATAGAAATTCTTACATTATTAAATTATTATATGAACCGTTGGCCAAGGCTACCAGACTGTATTGCATGCGATGTAGACAGCAAATGAAGTTTATCATGAATAAATGTTAGATAAACTCCATTAAGTGATTGTCTTTCTTCTGTAATATTTATATATGTTTATATTCATTTCTATTTGTTTTCCCCCTTTATTTTCGATCTCTACTTAACATTTTAAATAGTTTTGTAAATGATAGCCTACTGTAAATGCTCAACATGCCAATAAAGCTTTGATTATGCTATATACCAGGAATATTTATTGGATTATAGTTATACATTTCATTGAGAAGTGAATCACATAGTTTCATTTTTAAATGAAAACACAACATTTTCATTTTTTCATTGTCACACACAGGCGTAAATATAATCATAAAGTCAAAACTGTAGCCGTTTATAATATTTGCAAAATATATGGTAGCACTACTAGCGTAATTATACTGAACGCTAATAAGGTAAAGCGATACACAATAAATATGAAAATATAGCCCTAACCAGTTAAAAACCAGGGTCACCTCACACTTGAATAATTCCTTATTGAAATAAACATATCAGTAACTGTTTAACTGGTCCAATCTAAACCAACTGAATTCCTGTCCCTGAATACCAGTGTCTTTTTGTAATCGATCAAGGGTTTGTCATGACCTACAGTGTTGAATGCAGCACTAATATGAAATCAAATTAATATTGACACAGCTCTGGTCAGAAGCTAGAATTCATTTGTGATTTTAATAATATTTACTGTAGTAAACACAGATGTTCAAATGCCCGTTTTCCACTGCTTAAATTATATGCAGTATTGTAGTTTCCCAGTAGGGGTCGCCTGATGATAATCGTAAAGAGTACAAGAGTAATAGAAGACAAGACTGTTCCTAACTGGTTTACACGAGGTGAAGAAGCTCTGCATTTGAAATTGTGGTTTTACTGTATAAAACAAGACTGTTTTGAAATAAGATGGTTCATTTCTTCATAGAAATATAAACGGAGTGATGACTCAGATGACCTGATGACTCAGGTCATGAACTGTGCCGCCCGCTGTCTTCAGATTTAGTCCTGATTTCATAGAGGGATTCTTTCAATTTTAGCTAAGCTGTTTACTACATGTTTACTACATTTACTACACATACACTACCCGGGTAGTAGTTTAACAAAAGGTCTTAGCGATTTACATTGATTCTACCTCGCATTCATCAACTTTGCAAAGGACGCACAAGGACTTCTGGACAATTTTTCCTCTTCTCTTACTTTTGGACACTTACTTTTTCCAATTTGGACACTTCAGTTTTCTTCAATATTTTGCATGTGTTGCTCAAACTAGACTAAATAGTGAACTGTTCCAAATTATACAAAGTGTTGAGTGATAGAGGAAATTCATTTTATAGTTGAATGATCATGACAGACAGGACTTCACAGGCCAGATGTTTTGGAAATTATGCATTTTATAAAAGATTATAGCCTACATATTGGTGTTTGTGTTTAATGTCTCCCATAAGACATGAAGACTCAAATAGAATATTCTACTTTCTGAGCAGACAGAAATGTGCTTAAAAGGTTTGCTGCTCAGTGGATCTTCCCGTACGGTGTCCTCGAACGCTCCAGACTTTTTAACAATTGTGGACAAGGGCGTTTTATGATGTTTTTGACTTACAGCTACAGTACTGTGCACTGTACCCCTTTATTTAACAATAATCTTACCTTAATAGAGCTGACTCTGCATGTAACTCAGTATAAATATGTTAGGGGGCAGCCGTGGCCTAATGGTTAGGGAGTCGGGCTTGTAATCGAAAGGTTGCGGGTTCGAGTCCCAGGTCTGGCAGGGATTGAAGGTGGTGGGAGTGAAGGCACCGATTCCCCCAATTGCTCCCCGGGTGCCACAGCGATAGCAATATGGCTGCCCACTGCTCCGGGTGTGTGTGTGCGTGTTTGTTCACTACTCACTACTGTGTGTGTGCACTTGGATGGGTTAAATGCAGAGCACAAATTCTGAGTATGGGTCACCATACTTGGCCACACGTCATGTCCTTTCCTTTCCCAGTGTAAACAAAAGTGAAATATAGTGGGCACTTTGTTGTTCTTGTTTTAGCTCCAGTGAATTCAATGAAGCCAATTGGTCAAGAAATACTGATGTGAAGATTTGGAAAAATAAACCACACAAAAAGAAACCAAAAGAAACATACGGCCCCATATTGTTTACATAAATTGGTGAAGGCGTTGTCAGCTAACAGTGTTTGTGATGTCATATGTCACTATAAAAGGCTTTTAAAGCTGACTAGGACCATAACCAGAGCCTTACAAAGAAAGTACAGCGAATACTATGCAGAGGAGGTTCAAATTCAAGCGCTATCAATGAAAAAGAAAGGTTCGCTTCTGCCTTTTTGTCTAAAAAAGTGATGTGCTTGGAAAAAAAAGAATATGTTTACAATGTTCACTGTTCACTAAGTGTGTATATGTTGGCTGTGTTTATATTTCTTTGGTAACTGGTATTTGTAACAGTGTTGTTTAAAGGGAACACTGTTAGAAAAACAATGTATTTTTCCTCTTTGACAGAATTTCATTAAAAGCAGTTTGATGGCCAAACTAATGACTCTGGTATTTATTTATGCATTATGTTTTCTTAATCTTAAATACCTACCAGTGTCAGTACTTTACTGTCTATTTACTGTCTTATGAACATCCACTGTCTAATAGCCATGTTGTCTGTGATGTTGGCCCGTAAGAGTCATTCAAGAGCATTTCTTAGATTTGCGCTTCATTTTGATGGGCCTAATGTGATGAATTATGAATTTGGAAGTGAATAGACAGTAAAATGACTGTCTACTGAAAGATATTTTATATAGCAAACAAGTAGTAGAGCACATATTGCTGAAAATACATGTGAAAGTAAAAGATCAGGAGTAAGTAACCTTATATGCATTGAAAGTTCATTTGAAAAGATATTGTGTGGCTACGTGTACTTAAAGTCTGTTGATACACATCTTAACGGCTACATCAGCTGTGTAAAAGTCCTGAAAACCTGTTAAGGATTTGTTGCATGTCTGCTAATATGCTGCTCAACATCTACAGCCTAAACTAAGAACAGTTAGGTTAAGTAAATACAACTGTCAAGACCCAGAAGAGTATTAAAGGCATGGCATGATGATGTTTTTCATACTTTTCTAGATCTTGACAGTGGTATTTACTTGGCAGTCAATGGGACAGTCTCAAACCTCCTGGTTTTCATCCAAAATATCTTAGATTGTGCTCCGAAGACGAACAAAGCTTTAACGGGTTTGAAACAACATGACGAAATTTTAATTTTGGGGTGGAGTAACCCTTTAAGGTTTTAATTGCTGAAATAATCTTTCTCTGTGAACACACACAGTCACGTCTCATTCAAAACACACATGGCACAATCGGTCTTGAGACTTTGTGAAATTTTGTGAACAAAAAAATAAATGTAAATAAAATATAGTAAAGAGAAGGGATATTTGTGTCCATGAATGTCAATTTACGGTTATTCATTGTAAATTTTATGTTCTTTTTCCTTTTCCAAAAATGGCATACTATTGTAAAATTACGTCCAAAACAGTTTCTCACCGTATAGATAGTAGGGGAACTTACTGTTAACCATTTAACAGTTTTTACTGTGGCATTTTTACAGTTTTTTTCCATTAAATTCACTGTCATTTTTAACGTGTGGTTCTCCACATAATTTCACTCTCAAGTCTTGAGTGTTTTTGAAAAACTGGTTTTATTTGTTTTCTGAAATGGTTGTGCTTCAACAGGTTTACGTTCTGAAAAAAATGCTTTAGAGGAATGCGGAAACAAAAGCAGTTTGAGAGGACAGTCCTCTCGAGACGCAGTTCAGTGGAGGAGCAAGAAACATCTACATCGTCACTATTTGTGGTTAGTAAATACTTCTTCATGAAATACTGACTAATATATTGATTTAAAATTGTGATGTATTGATTATACATGTATAGTACCAGACAACATTGTGTGTGTCAATTGTTTTTTTTTTTGGTTGCTAACAAAACTCAAAGCAATTGCTGGGAACACTTTATTTTAGGGGTTCATGATTCTGCTGTATTTAAGGACTAACACACCATCAGTAGTGTTGTGTTACTGGCTGTAATTACTGGCTTATTCAGGTGAACACTATGAACATCAGTGCCATAAAAATCAATAACTAATGTGGATGTACTTTTCACTGGAGAACAGGGGGTCAAACTGTCTTTATTACACTATTTTAAACACAATGATTCATATTGTTCACAGAGATAGATAGTAGTCAGCATGTTGCTAGCATGTTTTTTACCATGATTAGCATGTTTAGCACGTTTTAACATAAGCATGAATAGCATGTTGCTAGCAAGTTAATATGAGTTAAAACATGATTTTCTAGCATGTTGCTAACATGTTTCTAGCATGATTAACAAGTTACTAGCATGTTGTTACCATGATTAGAATGTTGTTTGCATTATTAGCATTTTGCTAATATGTTTATAGCATGATTAGCAAGTTACTAGCATGTTGTTAACATGATTAGAATGTTGCTTTAATGTTGTTAGCATTATTAGCATGCTGGTAGCATGTTTCTACCCTGGTGGAAAAAAACAGCATATGCTGGTTAGGTATGTTTTGATGCTGGTTTAAGCTGGTCCTTTGCTGGTTTATGCTGGTCATGTTGCTGGTCAAGGACCAGCATAAACCAGCAAAGGACCAGCTTAAACCAGCACCAAAACATAACCAGCATTCCAGCATCAAAACATACCTACCAGCATATGCTGGTTTTTTCACCAGGGTAGCATGATTAGCAAGTTACTGGCATGTTGCTAGCGTGTTCCTAACATGATTAACATGTTTCTAATGTGTTTCTAACATGATTAGCATGTTACTAGTATGTTGCTGGCATGATTAGAATGTTGTTAACATTATTAGCATGTTGCTAGCATATTTCTAGCATGATTAGCAAGTTACTAGCATTATTCTAGTTGCTAGGCTTGGCTGGTGAGATTGAGATTAGAAATATTAGATTAGATTATGTTTAGATTAGATGAGTTTGAATGGATTAGAAATACAGTACATAGAAGGGAAGTTTGATTGAGTCTCAAAGGATTCTGGGAGTTTTGACAGTTGGATTTTGGCTCATTTGAACATTCTGTCAATGTAAGTCTATGTAGTTATAATAATTTTTAGGAAAATCGTAATTCCGATCAGTTAGAAAAGATATAGCAACTAACTTCAGATCAGTCTGAAGATCTGGGCTGAGTTTGGAGTTTGTAAAGGAGCTGAAAATTTTAGTCTCAGAAGAAAAAGAAGAATAAAAAGCATTCTCAAGCCAACTTAATAATGTCCAAATGATTAATAATTATTGGTGTGATGAAGCTTGCTTCATAAATAATGGTGAATATGCCTTTACTACATGTCTACCGGTGTGTTAATAACTACCATGTGATTATGGAGCCATAAAGTGTTTCCCAAATATTCAGTCTGTTAAAATAATTTTAGCAGATTTAAACAACACAACTTTATGGTACATTTGTGATGAATAACGCCATTACTAGTTACAGAGTCAAAATCTGCAAAGGGGTCATTTAATGCACCAAATGTGAACATTTGTTTGTTTGTTTGTTTGTTTGTTTTTATCAAATTTGATAAATGCTTTAATCTTTGTTTTAAAAAACTGAAAAGATGTGATCTACATTTTATAAAAATCACCTGTCAGTTTCAGCATGCATTATGTGTTAGGTATTTTACGTCTCTGACAGACAACATCTCCTCACAGTTCAGCTGTTTGTTGTTTTGCACCTGCATTTCTCTGAGGTGTTGAGGACTGGCACATATTGGAGCCTACATTCAGTATGAATAAACTACTGTGAGAATCAGATACTCTTTCAGGTCCTCTTTACACCTCTGCATAATTCAAAAAACACTTGAGCATTTAGGTTCACATTAGGAGTCAAACTATTTCTGATCTTTTACTTTTGTCCTGCAGCTGTGAATCGGTGAAGGACGATGGCGTCTGTTGAAGAGCTGCTCCTGAACTCACTGATGGAACTGGAAGAACATCATCTGAAGGAGTTTCAGTGGCACTTAAAGAATGATCATGAGTGTATATCAAAGTCTGAAATGGAGAATGCAAATAGATTCAAAACAGTAGATAAGATGGTGGCGTGTTTTGGACCAGAAGAAGCTGTGAAGAACACAGTCAGCATCCTGAGGAAGATGAACCAGAATTATCTGGCTGAACAGCTGGAGAACAAACACAAGCAAGGTAATGTTTAATTCACTGTGACTGTAACATGATTACGGGCACAGCAGCGGCACAACTTATACTAGTACACGAAACCCCACTCGACACCAAGTTATGATGGTCTAAAAGTCTCAATTAAAGCTACTTATATTGTGATACAACTGTTCATTAAGGCCAACCAATAGGTGGCGCTGTCACCGAAATGATTTAATCTCAAGTCATGATTACGGTCACATGCACAGGTTCATTTAAAGAGATCAAACCACGCTGAAAATGCATCCTCATGCGAGACATCAGTGGTTTGATATGAATAAGCACTTGATAATCTTGGCCGGCACAGACTTTCATTATTCAGAAATGTTAACATGTATACCCAGATAGCACATGTACTGTTGAACAAGATATCTGTTGAAGATCTCTTGATCTGGAAAGCATCTGTTGTTTACAAACATCTGGCAGACGTCTGTAAGATGTCAGTTTCATTCTAAATCATAAACATCTTAAAAACATCTAATAGACGTCTATTTGACAAGAAACATCCAATAGACGTATTGCAGATGAGCAAACTACGTCTTGCAGATGTAAATGCAGACATCAAATAGACGTCTCTGAGATGTGCTATCAGGGTATTGTTTTTGTGAAACAAAATTACATCATGATATAAGACTTCAGTCATATCGCTCACTTTCACAATATCACTATTATATGTAATTATGCCATTGTAAGAATCATAAATCTCTTTCTCTTTCAGTTCACTAAGCTTGAGTCCAGATGAGAAGCAGCGCTCAGGCCAGCTATCGCAAATGCTCCTGTATGGACTGGAAACACCTTCGCTGGTTTAATAATCTTTTATAAATAGGACTACCAACTTCAGAAATGGAAAATAAAACTTTGTGCAGGAAAGTAAAGCCAGACAGAACAATGGACACTCAGAATATTAGTACTGTAGAGCATCATTTCAGGGTCTGCATTTAAATATGTGTGTAAAAAGATCTCAGACAGAAACACTTGTTTAGCTTAAACTACTGATGTGTGAATTTTTTTTTGTCATAGATAGATAGAAGTACACCAACATACCTCAGTTCAAAATCATATACTTTGAGTTTTTTTTTTTTTTTTTTTTTCAATTTTTTTCGATACATACGTAGATACATACATTTGGCTTAAAATGTAAAAACATGACATCTATATGAGATATCAGTCAATAAAGTTTTTTTTACTCAATTTTACTTTGCAGCAATGTATGATATGCATATTTTTCAATTAAAGAGAATGTGGAAATGGTGTGGGCTGCTGACATTATTGCTCATTTAGTGTTTCAATAATGAGGTCCAAAGTTAAGAATAAGCTAGAAGAACATGCTTTTTTTTATATTATTTAACATTGTTAACCTACAATAGAGACAGACAACTCTCCCTTTGGATCACATCTTTTCTCAAGGAAGATTGCATGTTTTCATGTGTTGTTGGATGTCAGACTGATCGTTTAGATTCACCAAAATTGATTCACTAAAATGAAAACAGTATGTTATGTAATATGTGTTATGTTAGTGTGTTATGTGTAAACCAGGTTAAAGAGATGGGTCTTTAATCTAGATTTAAACTGACAGAGTGTGTCTGATTTATTTAGGTAAAATAATGACAAATGCATTTGAAAAACCATGTTGAAAAAATGCACTGCATTAACAGTGCTTGCATTTAACACATTATATTTTCAGGGCTTTTTTATATTTTCAGGCATTTTTTGGGGCTGTAATTCAGCTTGGTTGTATATAGTTTAAGTAATTCAAAACATTTCACACACATTTTCGTTATAAAATTTCAATAATCCATGTTGGCCCTCCAAAGTTAATTTCTGAAATTCAGTCTGTTTGAAAAGAGCACCTCTTACATTCGACAGGCAACTTTCAGTCTGTGTCTCTGGAATAATCCCTGATACAGTGAATCTCACATTTATATTGAATCTCACAGATTTTTCTATAGAAAAAGGGAGTTAGCAAAATTGTCCATTTGTGAAGCAAATAAATCATGGTAAAATGCTGATGTTGAGTGTGTATTGTGTGTTGATGTTTGTTGATTGTTTGTGAGTGGAGTGTGAATGAAGGTGTGTGTTTCCTGATCTCTATGATAATGAGTGCTGTAGATCTGCTGATGAGTCTGAGCGCTTCCTAGAACTGCTCACATCCTTCCAGTGCTTCGTTTGCTTTGTCTTCAGCCGTAAGGACGACCTCCTGAAATCTCAATCAAACCGCAGTATTTCACCGCTTTAGTCAGACTTCATGACTGCGGCGCCACAGTTTGATCTCCTTCAAGAATCTAATGAAAATTCACAGAGTCTCCTGATCTTCACCTCACACTTTCTACAGCTGCTGCTGGACATTCAAGGTATTTTCCTCTCTAAACTTTCACTTCATTAGTATCATTAGTATGTATGAATATATAGTGTTTTACCCCTGTGATGGATATACATTTAGGGTTACATATCATTATTTAGAAGAAATGATTTTAACCATTTTTGCAGTCACTGCTCCTTTAAACAAAACAAAGAGGAAATTTGATTTTCTTTACCGCCTTTATATTCTGTGGAGAAAGTGAGATGAAATCAGATGGTTATATACATCATGAAATTATTCAGTTTTAAATTAAAGAGTAGATTTCCCAGCAACCAAAAACTAAATTATAAAATACAAGTTCTTGATGAGTTCGAAATATTCAACAGTACTTTCTAATCCTCTGTAATATGGAGTTAATACTTAATACTTTACTTTATTAATGATTGAGACTATAGCAAATGTTCAGTAGTTGGTTTTATAATTGCAACCACTTCATGCTTTCTTACATTTAGATATAAGCCACAAGCTTTTGAAAAAAAAAATCTCAGTGGTATCGATAGCTTTGGAAATGTGTGATTTATCGATTAAAACAATCCATTATCTGACCGTTTGCATGTGTTTTCTGTGAGTTTCTATTTTTTTAGCGTGTGAAGAGGACTTTTATTTTGGCGGGGCGGGATGACGTCACAAGGCTGCGTCGCGCTTCTGCATCTGTGTTTTTGCTGAAGAAAGGTTTGTGATTTTAATCCTTTACTGTGTTTAATCCAAACAATATTTCTTTAACTATTATACAGAGAACTGTGAAATGAGTTATTAGTTAATGAACGTAACACTGTAATGTGTCTATAACAATAATGAACAGTTTTGAGTAAACATGAGTAACAGAAAACATGCATCTCATTTCAGTCCTTGTTCATCATAAACACACTGTTTGTTCACTGGCACATAATCATAAACAAACAGAGAAGCTTGGTTCTTATCCAAACATTAAGAAAGTAAAAAACACAAACACATGAATTAGGTGTGTTTCCATCTAATCAGGTGATTTCAGTCCATGAACTGTGACTCTGACTGACTCCCTTACTAGTGCACTGACTACTGAACTAGGGAGCTGATTGAGATTTAGTTTGCATTTATTTTTCTGTCTGTTAATTATTCTCATCCTAAACACACAGAAAAACTCCTGCTGAAGCGACTGAGATTCACTTAAAGATGCCGTTTATTAAAGACGAGAGTGAAAACGTGAAGATTGAAGAAACATTCAGAGTGAAACATGAAGATACTGAAGAACAACAAACAAAGATGCCATTCCTTAAAGATGAGGGTGAAGATGTGAGGATTGAAGAAACATTCAGAGTCAAACATGAAGATACTGAAGAACAAACAGGTTGGTTTCCTTCTCAAAGTCTTTCTTTGGTCATTCTGTGTCGTGGTTCTCTTTATCTCTGTTATTTGTCTTATTATTTTTTCACACATCAAATGATGATAAACAATAAGTAGCCAAACAAAACAAGTATTTTGTGTACCATTAAACTCAGTATCTATTTCTAAATTAAAAGCAATGAAAATCATTCATTTGTATCACTTATTTTTGCAGTGCTCAGTGTCTACAAATACACTTGCAAAAAGCAAACCATGAATGTGAGATTTGTTGTCTATAATTGATTTAACTAACTTTCTTCTTTTGAGAAAGAAATGTAATAAATGCTGTTTTTGTTTGTCACATTTTCCTGTGATGCACGTGGAAGCATATTCAAAACTTCACATTATAGTTAAAAGGACAGTATTTTTCTGGTAGGTTTTAGATGAATGTCAGATTTGAGGTCTGTCTGTAATCAATCAGTTCTCCTGTGTCAGTCTGTGGGTTATAGTCCTGCACGGCACTGTTTTCTGGATCTGAATATTTACAGGGTAATCCGCTCTTTTGTAGAGGGGAGTCGAAATGGCAATTTTCATCTGAAATTCAGAATCAAATTACAGGAGGGTAAAAACGACTTCAGAAAGATGACAGCATCATTATCTCATTTTACACAGAGATTAATAGTAAATAATTAATCTATTTAACAATGAATCTATTAGTAAAATCTGTTGACTTTATCGATCTTTGTTGCATTATGTGTCAATGGTGACCTTTCAAAAATGGGGAAACAGCACTTTTCAAGTTTTTTCTCTAAAGTTTGCATGCCTGTGACTCAAGAAGTAGTGAAGATATCTTAATGCCCTTTTAGATATTGTGTCTTAACAAACTTTCCTTTTGGCATCTTTTTTTTAATTCCCTATGAGATTCAATTCCAGAGATATTGGAATTTCAATGTGGCTCCAGGAGTAAAATGTTCAAATGTGCACATTTTCAGTGGGTCAGTTTGAAAAAATGTGATACTGCTTTTCGTTTAAAGAGCAGTGTGTGAAGAACAAATAATCTTAAAATTGGAGATATATCTAGTTTATTTCTGTCAAGACAACTGCATAAGTGAGTGTCATAAATGTTCTTTTTCCAAGGTTTGCTTGCCTATGACTCATGAAGCAACAAATATATTGCACTATTAGATTCTGATTGTTAATAAACTTTTCTTTTAGAGTCTTAATTTTCAAGGCCCTACATCATTCATTTCCAGAGATATGGGGATCTCAATGAGGCTCCATGTCCATGATTGTTGAATGTTACCCATTTTCTATAGTCAAAAATCCACAGAAAGGATTAATGTTGAAATTAGAATTGTATCTTGTTTCCCTCTATCAAAATAGTTGCATAGAACATACCTGTCAGTGCTAAAAATGCACTGAAATGGTCAAGTTAAGGCACATTACCTTGCTTTCTCTAGTCTATTCATAAGATTCAATATTTTAATCTGTTTCAGGTGTATTTGGAAGAAGGGATTTTGTTTATTTTAACAGCTTCTGACGCTACCAAGAGTTTTGTATTGTAACATGTTTGAAACAAATCCCACGCCTCATAGGGAAGTGTAGCTGCTTTCGCCACACATAACATTCACATCAATAAAACAAGATTTATCTCACCTTCATTAATTATTAGAATTTCTTTTTTTATTATTGTTGTAAAACATGCAGCATAGTCATAGATCAAGAATTATCTACTGCTTAAGGGCACATTTTGCAGAAACACTGATAGTATCTCAAAAATGTAATGACTCTCACACTTGAAATAATTAACACTGAGTAATTCTAAACCCTAGGAAAATGGAATCCTGGGTAATCTTATTTTACATTTCACACTGTTCATACTCCATCTAGAGTTAACAATGAATCCTGATCATTCATAATCTGACATGTCACACTGTACAATCCCAATCCCTGGGTTACTGTTATTATTTGCATATTTGCATTGTAAACAGTAATGACTACATAAACACAATGGTTTTTGACCATTGAAAAGGGTGTAGGGTACTATATTTGGAGCTCCACTGAGATCTCGATATCTTTGGGTTAAACCATGTAGTAGGGCAATGCAAAAAACTGAATGTGATTATCATGTGCATCTCGTCAGTAATGCTGGTTATGTGATCAGGCGTAAATCTCCATCACGTGTGATGGATCACAGAACCGCATTACTGACGAGATGCGCATGATAATTGCATCCGATTTTTTTGGCCTTAAAAATGAAGATTCCAGAAGAAACATTTCTTAAGAACCAGAATCTAAAACTATATTAAGAACTTTAATATTTCTTGAGTTACAGGTACACAAATTTTGGAAAAATAATATTTATGAGACTCAAACAGGTGTGTTCAATGCAATTGTTTTGATAGAGGGAAATAAGATACAATTCTAATATCAACATCGTTTCTTCTTCAGAAATTGTTTTTTTAAATAAAATAAGCATCGGATACATACAAAGTGATCAACATTTGGTTTTTGACCACTGAAAATGGGTAACATTCAACAATCTGAAAATGGAGCCTCACTGAGATCCCTGTATCTCTGAGATTGAATGATGTGGGGAAAATTGAGATTTCAAAAGAAAAGTTTATGAAGAACTAGAATCTAAAATCTAATTGTGATATCTCTAATACCTCTTGAGTTATAGGCACGCAAACTTTGGAAAAAGAATATTTATGGCAGTCTTGACAGACAAAAATGAGATACATCTCCAGTTTCAAGATTATTTGTTCTTCAGACATTCCTCTTTAAAAGAATTTTAAGTCTCATATTTTTTGCAAATTGACCCACAGTTGGTTTTTGACCACTAAAAATGTGTACATTTTACTAATAGAACTACCATTCTCTGAGTAAAAATAAGATAATGATGCTGTCATCTTTCTGAAGTCATTTTTACCCCCCTGTAATTTGACTCTGAATTTCAGGTGCAAATTGCCATTTTGACCTCTCTCTACAAAATAGTGGATTACTCTGTAAATATGAATGAATGACATTTTAATATTTTGGCTTTCATCACTATACATGTGTATCCTTCTTCAAAAAAAATATTAGCAAAATCAAAAATTTGAGCCGGGGATGTTTTTGAAATGGACTTAGATGGTGTCCGTGAGTTTGAACTTCCAAATTCAGTTTAAATGCAGCTTTAAAGGGCTCTAAATGAACCCAGCTGAGGAAGAAAGGTCTCTAGCGAAAAGATCAGTTATTTTCTACATAAAATTAGAATTTATATACTTTTAACCTCAAACGCTTGTATTGTCTACAACTGGAATTCCGGAAATGTTGGGAAGTTTTTAAAATTTGATTAAAATGAAAAATGAAAGACTTTCAAATCACATGAGCCAATATTTTATTCACAATAGAACTTAGACAACAAAGGGCTGAAAAAGCAAAACATTTTGAAAAATATTCAGCTGGGAGAACATCTAGCAACTAATTAAGTTAATTGACATCAGGTCTGTAACATGATGAGCTATGAAAGGGATGTCTTAGACAGGCAGAGTCTTGCAGAAGTAAAGATGGGCAGAGGCTCTCGTGTGAAAGAGTATGTAAAAAGATTGTGGAGTACTTTAAAAACAATGTTCCTCAATGTCAGATTGCAAAGGCTATGCAAATTTTATTGTCTATAGTGCATAAAATCATTAAAACATTCAGAGAAACTGAAGAAATCTCTGTGGCCGAAGACCTTTGTAGGATGCCTGTGGTCTTCGGGACCTCAGACGACACATGATTCTGTCATTGACATTACTAAATTGGCCCAGAAATACTTCCAGAAACCACTGTTGGTAAACACAATTCGCCGTGCCATCTGCAGATGCCAGCTAAAGCTCTATCATGCAAAAAGGAAGTCATATGTGAACATGGTCCAGAAGTGCTGTCGTGTCCTGTGGGCCAAGGCTCAATTACAACTGACCAAAATTATAAACGCAACACTTTTGTTTTTGCCCCCATTTTTCATGAGCTGAACTCAAAGAGCTAAGACTTTTTCTATGTACACAAAAGGCCTATTTCTCCTTAATATTGTTCACAAATCTGTCTAAATCTATTTAAGTGAGCGCTTCTCCTTTGCCGAGATAATCCATCCACCTCACAGGTGTGGCATATCAAGATGCCAGTCAGTATCTGGTGTGACCACCATTTGCCTCACACAGTGAAACACATCTCCTTGGCATTGAGTTGATCAGGTTGTTGATTGTGGCCTGTGGATTGTTGGTCCACTCCTCTTCAATGCCTGTGCGAAGTTGCTGGATATTGGCAGGAACACCTACAGCAGACACCAACACCAACACAACTCCAGAAATTCATAAGCTCGATGCCCAGACGCCTTCAAGCTGTTTTGAAAAGAAGAGGTGATGCTACACAATGATAAACATGCCCCTGTCTCAACTATTTTGAGACCTGTAGCAGGCAGCAAATTTGAAATGAGCTCATTTTTTCATTTTATTCAAATTTAAAAAATGTCCCAATATTTCCGGAATTCGGGTTGTATGTCTGCATGTACTCTGTGTATTCTGGTTCAATACAGTTACGGTATGTTGGAAAAACTCCCATCTCATTTTATTCCCCAACTTCAAAATCATCCTACATCGCTGCAGAAGTACCAACCTAGTGTTTACAAAGTGACGTGCAAAGATCAAACGCCTTTACAAAAAAAAAAAAAAGAAGGTAAAACAGAGATGTAGGACAGTTTTGAAGTTGGGCTCTGCTGCTGTGTCCCCACCAGTGTCAAAAGCAAACCTATGCCATTGGTCTCTCTGCTCTGTCTTGGCTCCTCCCTCCCTGCTCCTTACTGCTCCAGCAGGCTCCCTCATCCCTCTGGCTCCACCTTGGTCAGACATCACCCTGCCTGTGTCAAGAAATGATGGACCTTCAGCTAAGCTTTGTATCTCCACTCTGGCTCTGTCTTGGTCCTCAGTCAACAGTTCTGCCCCAGTCCCCTGGAACTCTGTCTCCACCTCACATGGTCATTGTAGTGGCTCCAGCTTGTTTGCCAAAGCAATTAGTGTTGTTCAGTTCCATCAGCTCTGTCTGCACCCTAGTCCCATCTGCCATCAGCCAAGTCTCCACCATGGCTCCTCCTTTGGGTGTCCTTGCAGCTCTCTGAGTCACCACCTGGCTCCTCTTGCTCCTGGCTTCTCCCATCATCGCCACATTGGTTTGTCCTGCCAGACCTTTGCCGAGCCCTTGTCCTCCAGTTGGATGTGCCTTCCTGGAGGGGGGTGTAACATCACGTTCTATTAGTGTTAGTTTAATCTTCGTGTAGGTTTAGTTTATCTTCAGTTACCTGCTGCTTTGTTCTAATTTCCCACCACTAATCTGTTGTCATGGATGTTTATTTCACAAGTACAGCTTGTCGGTGCCAGTAGCCTCATGGGCAGCATGCCCACATACAGTGCTGTTGTGCTTTGGAAGTTCTAAGTTTGAGTGTTTGCACGTGGACCTGTCCTTTTCTTTCTGTCCCACTTCTCTTCCTTTTCTGTTTAAATTCTCGAAAAAGTAAAAATGCATTAAATGTTTGTGTCTAACATGCTGTTTTATAATCTTATGTTTTGGTTTTAAGATTACAGGATACACCGTTTGTAGCTGTTTAGTGGCTATAGGATCTACCATGTTGTGGGATTTGATGCTTTACATCTTTTCATGTCCATTGCTTTGTACCAATACACGGGTGTTAACTTGTGTTTGTTTCTGTTCACATTAGACCTGATGCCACTGAAAGAGGAGAGTCAAGAACTGAATGAAATGGAAGAGAAAAATCAGGATGAGAAATACCATGATTTCATGACTGGGGAAGAACCTTCTGGTTCCTCGCCGACTCATAAAACACAAACTAGTATGAACCCTAAAGTCCAAACGAAGGCTGGCACCGGAGAGAGACCTTTCATCTGTGAACACTGTGGGAAGAGTTTTGCACTTAAAGGAAATCTTAATCTTCACATGAGAATTCACACCGGAGAGAGACCTTTCAACTGCCCTCAGTGCGGGAAGAGCTTTGCACTAAAAGGAAATCTTAAAATTCACTTGAAAATCCACACTGGAGAGAAGCCGTACTCCTGCCAACAGTGTGGGAAGAGCTTTTCAATAAAAGGGAATCTTAACCTTCACATGCGAGTTCACATGAAAGAGAGCCAGTTCACCTGCCAAAAGTGTGGAAAAAGTTTTAGTGAAAAAGAGAGCCTTAAAATCCACTTAAAAATCCATGCTGAAGAGAAGATGTTCCTTTGCCCTCAGTGTGGAAAGAGTTTTAAACAGAAAAAAAACCTTTATGTCCACATGAGAGCTCACAGCGGAGTGAAACCTCACACCTGCAAACTGTGTGAGAAGAGCTTCACTCGAAAAGACGGTTTTAAGACTCATATGACAATTCACGAGGGAGAGAAGCCGTTTAATTGTACTGAGTGTGGAAAGAGTTTCAGATATAAAAGAAACCTTACGCATCACATGAAGATTCACTCTGGAGAGAAATGCTTCAGATGTCATGTGTGTAAAACTAGTTTCGCCGACAGGAATGACCTTAAGAATCATGTAAAAGCTCACGTCGTAGAGAAGCCTCACACATGCCATCACTGTCAAAAGAGTTTCGCACAAAGACCAAAGCTGGAGGATCATATGAGAATTCACACCGGAGAGAAACCTTTCACCTGCCCTCAGTGTGGAAAGAGCTTCACGAACAAAGGAAACCTTAAGATTCACATTAGAGTTCACACTGGAGAGAAACCTTACAAGTGTGATCAGTGTGGAAAGACTTTCAGACATCACACAGACCTGAAACGGCACATGCAAACTCATTCTGAGCAGAAAGTGCTGATTTTTGTCACTGTGAGAAGAGGATTAGAAAAAGGAGGCAGTAGTAACACTGGACCTCAATCATAAAACTTGCCCAAATATATGAGTAAGTTGCACATAAAACAGACCTTCCCAAAAACTCTCCTCCGGACTCACAAACGCTTGGTAAATGTGATGATCGTTAAACATGTTAATGAATTCCAATCATTTGTAAATGGTTCACTAGTGCACACTCATTCACAATTAACATAATCCTGCCTATAAATTACAGCTATGCAAATTTTTCAGGTTTGGCTCTAGTATATTGCACAGATCCAAAAAAATTCTTAGGCCATATGCCTAACAATAAATATTCAATAACGTGTGTTGACCAAAGAGTTTTTAGCCGGTTGAAAAAATGGCTTGAGAACGCTTTAGCGGCACAGTGTTTTCCAGCCGAGAAGCTTTGGTTGCTATGATTTGGAATATCTACGATGGCAACATATTACTAGCATCTCATTTGTAAGAATTTTAGTAAATATGAAAAGGCACTGTTGACTTCTCCATTGTTGTAGGATGGTCGGTCAGTTTTTGTCTCCCCCCTCCTTTATTTACGGCTGGGTAAATAGTGACAGTGACGAGCGCTGTGCTTTACAGTTATCAACTCAACAATAATAAAAAGTCAATGGCAAATGAACTTTTATTTATAGCAGTGCTACAAAATTCAGTGTCATCAGTTTGCTAATTTTCATGAATTCAAACGTTTACATCAGAATGGCTTTATGAACGATTTACACAAACATTTGTTTTGCTTGTTTCATTCCTTTTTATTCTTCATATTCTCTGCTATAGTTTCAAATATTAAGACACCCTTTAATTTAGACCAGGGGATGGCAAACAACAGAGAAAACTGCATACCAGTGTTAGTTTTGAGGTTCTTCTGCACAATCTGACCTGTGCTGCAGCCTGGAATTAAACTGCTGCTTCGTCTGGTCAGAGGAGAACTGACCCACGACTGAGCCTGGTTTCTCCCAAGGTTTTTATCTCCATTTCTGTCACCGATGGAGTTTTGGTTCCCGTCACCTCTGGCTTGCTTAATTAGGGACACTTCATTCCCAGTGATAATGTGTACTATTAGAACTGAACTGAGTTGGATGATGACATCATTGAATTCAATAATGAACTGAACATTCAGTGTTTACTGTTGCCCTTTTGCATTATTGACACAATATTTCCTACTTAACACTGTGAAGCTGTATTGTTAAAAGCGCTGTATAAATAAAGGTGACTTGACTTGACTTGACTTGACTTTGTTGTACAACAACAAATTCCTTGACCATGAAGCGAGGCACACAAAGCATGCTACCTCAAGGGGAAAAATCTGAAGTGTTCTTTGACAGAAGCAAAAGGAATAGAAAGCAGCTTGCAAAAATAGCAATTACGGGGCCAAGCACTAAGCAGGCAAGGCAGCAAGTTTCAGAGCAACTGAAACAAGTAACTGAAGCTGTTTTAAGATGATTTTAGTCCAAAAGAAAAATCATATAAATCTACTCGTTATCACTTTAGAAATTTTGTTGGAAAGAAAAAAACTGGTGTCTGTTTCTTCCAGTGTCCAAACGTTTTGAGCTAGTTTCAGGTCTGTGGGGTTTAGGATGTAGTTAAGCTGGAAACTTTGAAAGGAAACCTGGCAAACCTGAACAGGAGAAATAAACTCAATGTCCATGTTCAAACAAAGGTGCGACTTCATGCAGAATGCGAATGCACCAGTCTAACCCACGATCTGTGTTATACATGTTCGCAACTTCCTGTCTTACCTGTTCAAACCGGGCCTGTCTATTTGCATTATTGCCAATCCACTTGACCTTTGCCAGTTGGTCCACATAGATTTCAAGGTTATTCATATTTTCTATAAGAGTATTCAACCATTGTCTCTCCTCTTCCGTCACATCATCTGCGTTTATGTGGTGCAGCACATCTGACAAAGCACCACGCAGTGCTCTGCAATATTCACCGTACAATACTGCATTCGCATTTACGTAGAATTCATCCTCACCAAAGTGAACCACCATGTTTGTCTGAATATCTTCTACTGTGTTTTGGGTAAGTGTGTGTCTGCCTAATGTATCCATTGTCTGCTGATTATATCCTCGTAGATTATCAATATGATGGCTTTGTATAAACTCAGTCAGCACACTGAAATGAAATGTAAGAATGCCATTGTTGAAGACATGTTCGCCTCTTTGTGACCTTTCCAGTTGTTCCTGCAGCTCCTGATTGAAGTTTTGATCGAGGATATGGATCTTTTTTAACATGTCTTTATTAATAGCCTCCACTCTTTTCTGTCTCTCGTTCTGCTGAGCTGGAGTTTGAGGTTTTGTTCCCCGTTTGGAACCTTTGCCCATATATTCAATAATCGTTTCCTTTCTGACCTCTGTGGAGAAAAAAAAAAAAAAAATTCTTGCTATGATTTAACTCTAAATTAAATGTATTTAATTTACATTTAGAACAGGGAGAAGAGCAGAAATAACACACACCTCTCACATTTCTGAGTCCAGAAAATTCATCTGCAGCTGCTGCTGGTTTGTCAGGTAGAGTCAACTTCTAAATATGGAAAGATAAAAATAAATAAGAACTCTGTTACCATGGACTGGCATGATGGTACACTGTGACATGCAATAATTATACCATATTTATACATCATGTAAAGAATAACACATGATAGACCATACTGCTATATGAAAATGATCCACTTTGGAAGCTCATAAGAGACGATTACATCGAAATCAAAACTGGAAACCAACAAAGAGTAGAGAGTACAGGAGTCATACATGATGGTTCATGCAGGAGAACAACATAAAATCATATCCATATGAACTCTAATAATAACAGGAGTGTACTAGGATGTTTATGTGTTTTTGAAGGTCAGTTCATATCAAAGTTTATAACTGCTATAACTACTCTGTCATTCTTTGAATATATGATACTTAAATATGAAAATATGACTCACTTTCACATGTTTTGCCTTCAGTTGTTTTTTTAATGACTCTTTCACAATGTTATCAGCGGCTTTCTCTTTCTCCTTTATCACCGCTTTATTCCCTTCGTACAGAGCCAACACCAGCTCCACTGCCTCTTTGACCGTCCCGATGACAGGAACGATGTCCATGAACCCGATCCACACTGTGTCTTTGCCAGCCACACTTGACATGTTGTTCTCTGTATCTAAAAGCTGTAAAGAGAAGTTAGTAGGTATTTGGAAAATTAAGCAACACAAACAAATGGATGAATTTCACAGCATTTGAAAACAACATGCTAAACCAAGTGGCAATTATTTTGAAGAAACCACAGAGCTAGTCATATTATCTCATTTAATACAGCAGAAATCAGCATTGTCTATATTCTAAAAAAATAAATGTATCCTACCTGTTTGTATTTTGCTGACTGTAGAGTTTCCTCAGCAGTGTCAGTCAGTGAGTCCTGATCAGTGCTCTGTAATGAGCAGCACTTCTGGGCCTTTACATACAGTCTCTACTTTTTTTTTTTTTTTTAACTGGGCGTTTCCTTTCCAGGAAAGGAACTTCCTCTTACAAAAATTATTACAACACTCTCTTCTAGTTAAGAAATCTAAACACCAACTTAAAACCAGACTCTTCACTTTCCTTTGTGTTTTTAACTTCCAAAAAGAGAATCAAAATCTTTGCACTGAGATCAAGCAAAAATAATGAAATGTTTTTACACAGTCTTGCTTCTGTGTAATTGTTGTTTTGGGCTCTAAACATGAACTGCATGAAGAGATAATGTTTATTAATGTAACATTAACTGTAATTGTATCCTCTACTGTGTCCTCTTTTCTTTAACGCATTTAATAGAATCTGAACAGCTATATAGAGAAGCATCCGGTCCCCTGGTGTGTCCAGGTCATCAAATCTGGCCCCCTTTACAAATAGTTTGGACACCCCTGCTATAACTGTCTTCTTTTAAAATGTGCATCTGTGTCATTAGATTGCAATTGGATAAGGGGCGTCTGCAAATGTAGTCTCAGTATGGCAGCCGTAATGGAAAGATCTGACGATCCTCAAATGCAAACTGTGTGTGTTTTGCCTCAGAGCAACCATACATTTGTGTTGTGTTTTGCTTTCTTTTTATATATTCTTCATTTATTCTTCATTCATTTATTCATTTAGAATCATTAATCATTTCATCATTTTATTATTCCATTAAATCATTTACAATAATCATTATAATCATTCATATATTCATTTGATTGATTCATTAATTGATTAGTAATTCATATTATATTATAGTTGTTTTTTTATATATTTTTTCCATTGTTGTTTAGTCTTATGACTGTGTAGTTTCAAGAGCTGTTTGTCTTCATGAATAAGAGACACAAGGGAATGTTTATGGAAACTCAAGGTTTATGGGATGTTGTTGTGAATCAGTTTGGTATAACAGTACTTGTTGTATTTGTGTTCTCCAGACGAAGTCTGAGCATTGAGACATACACGACTAAGACTATTCAATAAACTCTGCTCCTTTTTATCATCATCACTTTGTCTCCTGCTTCTGCTCTTTTTTTAGTGGGGTTGGGGTAACTACAGCTTGCTGACTAGTTGTTCTGTTACCGGAAAGACTGATATTTTCTGACGGGATCTGGTGTCCGGGGCTGGATCCTAATTGTCTGGCGTGAGGACCTGATCTAACACTACCAAAACCTGAACCTGCTATCTGAAACAATGGCCTCAGCTCCTGAAGGGCTAGGGATGGAGTCACCAGATGTCCCGTTTTCCCCAGTAGTCACAGTTCGTTGTCGATTAACTTAAAGTTAGGCAGGATAGGCGAAATCGTGCTCAGTGTTGGGAAGGTTACTGTGGAAATGTAATAGGATACAGATTACAAGTTACTTCATTTAAAATGTAATAAGTACGCTGTAAAAAACAATTTGTTGAGTCAACTTAAAATAATTTGTAACCTGGCTGCCTTAAAATTTTAAATTCAGTCAACTCAAAAAAAGTTTATTCAGCTTGAAATGTTAAATTATACTAAGTGACAACTTAGATATTTGAATTGAATCAACTTAAAATTTTAAGGCAGCTGGGTTACTTACTGTCACGAGTCGTGGTGTGCAGGGAATGAGGAGTGAAGACGAGGAGGTCCAGTTATGCACATTTATTAAATAATCCAAATTACGAGCAGGAACGGACAGGAACAGCAGGGAATCCAATGTAAACAGACTAATTAGGGGAAGACAGGTGTGAACAATCAAACAGTGAAGTGATAATTGAAAACGGAACAGGAAGGACCAAATAAGGGCATACATGGGGGAAAACACACAAAATAGTCCACAGGGGTGTGACACTTACCCATCTGTTAAGTTTAGCAAACACAAGTATCTAAGTTGTTTACTTAGTACAACTTAACATTTCAAGTTGACTAAACTTATTTTAGTTGACTGAACTTAAATTTTTTTAATTGAATTTTAAGGCAGCAGGGTAACAAATCATTTTAAGCTGACTCAACAAATTGTGTTTTTTTTATTTTTTACAGTGTAGTGTAACTTTTCAATTACTTTATAAAAGTAATGTAACATTACTTTTAGATTACTTTTCTACATTTGTAATATTTTCAACTGTTAATCATTTTGAGACATTTAAACCAGGCAGAGGTTAACCTACAGTAGCACTCAACACTGATTACTGTCAGACTTTCAAAATCCTTTATCACTTGAATTAAGATTTTAATAAGTAAGGGATAACACACATCTTTATTTTGCGATAACAACTGGCTACATTATCAACAACATTATCCCACTTATTACACAGCTGCTTAATAGATTATTTAGATGTTTTGTGTCAAAATAATTAGACACCAAACACTGATCTGAGTTCAGCAAGTTCAAACTAGACATTTTAGGGACACAGTGCAGTCATACCACTTTTCTTACACAACATTTCACCACATAAATAATTGAGTAAGTAGTATTAATTCGTTAGTTATATTATAATCCATTACAGTGTACAAAAAAAAAAAAAAATGGCAGCAGCTGCGTTTGTATGAAACAATAGAGCAAGTCCACGATACCAGTAGGACAGAATTAAGAAACTGTCCACATAATATTGAATTAAGCTTTAATATTTTATTAGCTAACCAAACTCAAAGCTTCTGCCAAGAAAAATTATCAAGTGTATAGTGCTGACTTAAGTTGCCCCGAATGAGTCTGAGTTATTAGTTTTTACCAGTTGTTATTGGGGAATAACATACCTTGGAATGTCAGGACTGACCAATCAGAATCAAGTATTCCACAGAACCGTGTAATAATTTAATTTAAAGCACAGACACACAAATTCAGACCTTTTTTTTTTTTTTTACTTAGTTTTTTTTGGTCTTTTTATGCCTTTTATTGTGATAGGACAGTAGAAAGATGACAGAAAAGAGCTGGGAGGAGAGAGGGGAGCGGGATCGGCAAAGGACCTCGAGACGGGAATCGAACTCGGGTCACCGCTCTATATGTTATAACAAGATCATAACATAAATAACATCATAACAAGAAACAGTTTAATAGCTATGACACTGGGTTTGAAATCAAATGTTTGCATAGTTATGACAGAAAACACTAGCATCTAACAATGCCTTGGAAAAAAAAAGGTTAAAAAATAAAGTTTAGGCATAAACCCAAATAGGAAATAAACAGTTATCAAATAAGCATGTGTCCTATTCTGTGTCCTAAACTCCTGAAACATTTGTGTCTCGTTTTAGAGCAGTCAATGCAATTTATGAAAGAAGTCAATTAAATCTGTATCTGGGTGTGTGAAAAAATTCAGATGTAATCCCCTTTGTAATCACTGGCATTTTTGAAAAGTAACTGTAATTTAATTACATATTTTTTCTCAGAAACTGTAACTAATTACAGTTACATTTATTTTGTAATTAAATTACGTAATTCCGTTACATGTAACTAGTTACTCCCCAACACTGGTCGCGCTGATAGACAAACAGCAGAAGTGCTCTCTCTCTCTCGCGCACAGGATCCACTTCTTCTGTTTTCAGACAGTGTGCGATCAGTTCTCAGTGCTCAGATGCACACACAGTAGTCCAAATGTGAGTATCTCATGTAAATTATGTAAGTTATGGCTTAAGTAAACATAAACAGGTGGGTTAAAAACTGATTGTGTCAGTATTAAATGCATGCCTTCCATCTTAAAGGGACAGCATTCCTAATTAAATACCTATCTGCCATTAATGTTAACCAAAAGATGTTAAATAAATGTATAGCCTATATGTTAATTAAACTTATCGTATCTGAAAAAATGAGTTTAATTTGTACCTCTAACGTATTTGTCTTATTGTGCCTCTTTTTCAAAAATTGTATATATATGGATTAGGGTTATAAAATATAAAAATTATATATATATATATATATATATTATAAGTAAATGAACAACTATTATTATAATATTTATATAATAATAAGTACAAGTATAATAATAATACTATAAGTACTCCTTTTTCCATACTGTTAAAGGAACAGTTCACCAAAAAAAGAAATTTGTAATAATTTATTCAAGGTTTCCCAAACTCAATCCTTGATTCAAATTCATCATAAGCTTTGATTTGGTCTAAAGAATTAACGAATATTTTTGTTTGAAGACTAAAATAGCTACCAAACCCTCGTTCCCTGAAGGAGGGAATGGAGAAGTTACGTCAACTGACGTCATGGGGTCCCGCTTGGGGGCCCAATCACCTCTGAGCTAAAGAAGAAAAGGCCAATGAGAATTGGCAAGTGGAATGTGCATGCAACCACTCATTCAGGTTTGTGCTGATGAGCCGAGACGCAACCCGGCATTCAGCACAGTTCAAGGTTGTGGCATGAGAGACGTATCATTTCCTTCTAGTCAGTCACGTCCTACATTTCGTTGACTGACGTCATGGGGTCCCTATGGAAAATGCCACAACCTGAACTGCATTACGAAGTTGAGGTACAAATGTTGACAGGCAAGATTGACAAATAGATTTTCAGTCAAGATCCAGGGGAGCCGCAATTCTAATTAGTAAAAACACTCTGTTCTGTGTGAGCAGTGTCCAGACTGATAGGGGGGGAAGATTTGTAATAGTAACTGGTTCATTATATAATGTTCCCCTGATATTAGCTAATATCTGTGCCCCTAACTGGGATGATGTATCATTTATGAAAAATTTCTTAACCAGTTTTTCCAATTTAACTACTCATAAATTAATTCTAGGAGGAGACTTTGACTGTGTGCTCCACCCCACTCTGGATCGGTCTTCAAAAACGCCCTACAACATAACTAAATCCGCCACGTTTATTAATACTTTTTTAGAGACCTATACATTTTAAGATCCATGGCACTTTTTATTTCCAAACCTTAAGCAGTTCTCCTTTTTTTCCCCAGTGCACTGTTCATATTCATGAATTGACTATTTCTTAGTACATGACAAATCGTTAACTTATGTTACTGACTGAAAATATGAATCTATTGTAATTTCGGATCATAGCCCAGTTGTACTAACATTAGCTTTTCCCAAATCACCAATTCGGAAGACCTGGCGCTTTAATAATTTTATTCTTTCTGATTCATCTTTTGTAGACTTTATTAATAATAAAATAGATTTTTTCTTATCTATCAGTGACACCTCGGATGTTAGTAAAGCTATACTTTGGGAGTCTTTAAAAGCCTATATTAGGGGGGAAATAATTTTGTTTGTATCGTGGGAGAGGAGAAACAGAAATCAGCAACTAAATGACCTTATAAATCAGATGAAACAATTAGACTTGAAATGCGCAATTAAGCCCTCGTCTGAAATTTTTAAGGGAAGAACAAAACTACAGACAGAAATTGATCTAATAACATCTGGACAGACAGAAAGACTTCTGCTTCAATCCTGCACTAAATTATATGAACATTCGGGCAAATCTGGGAAAATTCTTGCTCAACAAATAAGACAATACTCAACTACAAATACTGTAACATCTATTCGCAGGGATGATGGCAGGCTCACCAGGGATGAGTTAGAAATCAATTCAGTCTTTGAAAAATTCTCTACAGCCCTGTATTCATCTGAAATTGACTATAATCCTTCAGAACTTGATTCTTTTTTAAATTCTATTCAAATGCCCCAAATCCCATTTTACGACAATGTAGAATTGGAGAAAATTATTCATTTAGAAGAACTTAATGTAGCTCTATCAAACATGCAAAATTCAAAAGCAGTAGAATCTTTTAAAATGTTTAAAGGGAAGCTAATGCCTCTGTTACTCGCTGTCCTTGAGGAATCATTCTCTATAGGCTGCCTTCCACACACATTCTATCAAGCGACAATTTCTGTTTTACCTAAAAAAGGGAAAGACCTTCTAAACTATATCTTTCCTAATGTGGACTGTAAAATATTCTGGCAAAGGTTCTGGCCCGAAGACTGGAGAATGTCCTCCCTACTAACTTAGTATTTGATATTATTTATTCTCCTGACTCAAACAAACATTCACCAGAAATTGTCATATCTCTAGGCGCTGAAAAAGCCTTTGACAGAGTGGAGTGGAAGTATCTCTTCTACTGTCTAGAGAGATTTGGTGTGGGTCCAAATTTTTTGACTTGGGTAAAACTCGTATATGCTTCTCCCTTCTCTTCTGCTATTACAAACAATACTAGTTCACAGTATTTTCCATTGCATAGGGGAACTAGACAGGGTTGCCCTCTGTCCCCCTTATTATTTGCAGTGACAAACCTCTAGCCATTTTGCTGAGGTCAACCTCAGATATCCAGGGTATATCTGGGGGGACAGAGAGCACAAACTATCACTCTATGCAGATGACCTGCTTTTATTTGTCGCAGATCCTCATAAGTCTCTCCCTCATGTTATGACTGCACTAGAGCATTTCAGTCATATTTCCGGATACAAACTCAACCTCTCTAAGAGTGAATTATTTCCCATAAATCGTGCTGCACAAAATACTTCTTTTTCTCCCTACCCATTTGGAGTAGCCCCTTTTAAATTTACATATTTAGGCGTGGTTGTCTCAAGAAATATTCCTGAGCTGTTTAAGCTCAACTTTACTCCCCTCTTAGAACAAACTAGGATATCACTTGAAAAATGGTCTAAGCTCCCCAACTCTCTGACTGGTAGGATCAATTTAATTAAAATGATTACGCTCCCTACATTTCTTCCAAACAATACCTTTTATTATACGTGTACTCCTGGCGCATTGCAATCCACTTCAGAAGGGAGCGCTCACTCTTAAAGGGGCCACATCACATTTCACTCGTTACATTTGGTTCAGTCACAGTGCAGAGTTTATTGTTAAAGTCACGTTTAGTGGTAGTTTAAAGATAACGAATCAGTGATTCGTTTAAAATATAAGGATACTATTACCAATAATAAATTGTTTAGTAGCCCATTTACAATGCAGCATAATAGTAGGGCACTTTTAAACTTGGAATTTAATTATTTGTTTATTCAGCTGGCCTCACAGCAATTCTAGTACTTTTATAGAGTGTAGCAGCAGTATCCATAGAAATTCAGATCGCATTATTAGCAAATTATTAATAGCTGAATGCATAGCAAATAAATGATTTATTAGTAGCAGCAGTAGGTAAACCATAGTTGAAGTTCAATGGCTAAACATGAACTCTACGTGAACTCTTCAAGTGAGTAGGAATTATTAGCATTTTGTTTATCTATAAAGGGGCTACAGCAATCATAAGTACTCGTACAGCTGTAGCAGCAGTGTGCACAGCTATTCAGATGCAGTGTTAGAAATAGCAGTAGCATGCTTAGCAAGCCAAATTATTATCGATAATAGAGCAGGAAGTGCTTTAGTCACAAAATGTTCATTTAACGTATGGGGTAAGTAACTCTTTAATGTGAAATTTTATTAGTTTTCCTTATTTAACAGGGCTACAGGTATTTTTGTGAACTCTTAAGTAAAATAGGCTTTATTTTGATTGTTTGCTGTTTAGTAAAGAGGCTTATAGCAGTTCTAAGTACTTTGTGGAGCTGTAGCAGCAGCATGCATAGCAGATTCAGATGCAGTGTTAGAAATAATATTAGCAGCAGCATGCTTGGCAAACTAATTATTATTTTGCTAATATAGCAGTAGTAGTAAAAAGTACTTGGTCTGATTAAATTTCAACGATTTAGCATGGATGGTCAGTGAACTCTCTAAGCAAAATTAGGCATTTTATTACTTGCTTATCCAATAGGGTTTACAGCAGATTCTGCAGACTCAGACTTCATTGTGTTAGCTATTTAATAACAGGCCTTATAGCTATTCTTAGTACTTGTGTATAGCTGTTTAGTTCACAATGTTGGCTAATTTTAATAGCGGCAGAATGCAGAGCAGTTTCAGATGCAATGTTAAATAACCTCAGCAGTGGCACGCTTAGCATAATTGTTTCTAATATAGCAGTGACAGCATATAGTACTTTTAGTTACTACTTTTAGTTAAAAACCAGTGAATCGCATGGGGTAAGTAATGTGAAATAGGTATTTTTATTACTTTTTCTATTTAACAGGGCTACAGTACTTTTGCAAACTCTTCAAAGTGAAATGGGCATTATTGATTGCATTTGCTTGTTTAATAAAGAGGCTTATAGCAATTCTAAGTACTTTCGTGCAGTTGTGTTAGCAGTGTGTTTAGCTATTTATAGTGTTCTTTGTCTGTTTGATTACATCATTAATTGATCTTTACCATACATCTCTTGACATAGTCACCACTAGTAAGCTACTACTAAATGTATTGTGAAACTTTAAATTGCTGTAAAGTTGCTTTGCAATGATATGTATCGTGAAAGGCGCTTTACAAATAAATTTGAATTGAATTGAATTAAATATTTAGTGAATTTTAAAAGTAGCAGCATGTATAGCAAATTCAGATTTGATGAAACTAATATTAGCAGCGTCTGCATAGCAAACCAATTATTATGTTTCCAATTTAGCAGCGGCAGTAGGAAGTACCTTAGTTGGTTGAAATTTGATAAGATAACGCATGGATAGTAAGCAGGTGAATAGGCATTTTATTACTTTTGCTTATTTAACAAGGCTTACAGCAGATTTGTGAACTCTCCAAAGTGAAATAAGTATTATTTGATGGAATTGTTTATTTAATAAGGGCAATTCTAAGTACTTTTTGCAGCTGTAATGTAAGCAATCCCCTGCTATATTAGCCCATATGTTTTGGTTACGTCCTAGTCTGTCTGTTTTTTGGTCACATATTTTTTTGTCTTATTCTAGAATATTTTGTAAAGATATTTGTGCAAATCCTTTGACTGCTATCTTTGGTATTGTATATGAAAATAACACTTTCACAAAAAGTGAATTGACTGCATCGCCTTTACCTCTCTTTTGGCTAGGCGCTTGATTTGAATTAATTGGAAACAGTCATTTCCCCCTGCTTTTAAACAGTGGGCCAAAGACGTGTTACAATTTCTGAGTCTGGAAAAAATAAGACTTAACTCAAGGGTTTCCGGATCTAAGTTCACTGTCATATGGCATCTTTTCATAAATTATCTTCAAAACCAAGTATAACTGTGAATGAACTGATGATGATGTTGTCAGGTTTTCCTTTGCATATACATAATGTAAAAGCACAATGTCTGTACGCAAGCTGTTGTTAGTTGTGCTGATATGTGAATGTATGTTATTATTTAAATAAACATTTAAAAAACAAAAACAAAAAAAAAAGTTAAGAATGTCATTGATGACATTGCACCAGTGAAAGTCAGTAAGACAACTGGCAGACAAAAATCATCTTGGAGAAAATCAACAGCAGTACAGAGTATGAAAAGACAATGCAGAAAGGCTGAGCGGATGTGGCGGAAGACAAAACTTGAAATTCACTATAGCATCTATAAAGAGAGCCTTCATGCTTTTAATGTGGAACTAGCCACAGCAAGACAGAAGTTCTTCTCAAACCTTATAAACAGTAACCTAAACAACACTCGCACTCTTTTTGCTACTGTTGAGAGACTAACAAACCCCCCAAGTCAGATTCCCAGTGAAATGCTCTCCGACAGCAAATGCAATGACTTTGCCTCCTTCTTTTCAGAGAAGATCATTAATATCAGAAAGGTGATTAGCACATCCTCAAGTTATGCAGAGGTCAGACAGATACAACCGCAATTTCAAAAAGAAGTCACTATGTCTGTTTTTGAAGCAATCGATAGCAAAACTTTGGAAGAAATAGTACAGCACCTTAAATCCTCAACCTGCAACCTTGACACACTTCCCACATCTTTATTCAAAAGTGTGTTTAACTGTTTAGAAGCAGATCTCTTAGAAGTGGTAAACACCTCACTTCTTTCTGGGACTTTTCCAAACTCCCTGAAAACTGCAGTTGTTAAGCCCCTTCTGAAAAAGAGCAATCTTGATAACACCACATTGAGCAACTATAAACCAATTGTCAGACCTGTGTGTACCCTTTGGACTGTTTTTGTTCTTATCCCGGTGTTTGCCCATATTTGGTCTTCCTGTTCCTGTCCTTGTTAGTCACGTCATTGTCCTATCATGATCACCTGTCCTGTTTTGATTGGTTTGTTCTTTGTATTTAAGTTTGGTTGTTCCCCCGGGTCTTCGTCGGTGATTACATTGTCATTCCGTTCCTTTTGTCATGTTTTCTGGTTCCCTGCTGTTTTCCCTTTTTGTTTTTCATATCTTTGGATTATCTTTAATAAACTGCAATTATTGGATCTCCGCTCTCCTCCTGCTCATTCCATGCACACGACTACACCATGACACCAATATCAAATCTTCTTTTTATAGGCAAGATTATTGAAAAGGTAGTTTTCAATCAGTTGAACAACTACTTAAACTCAAATGGACAGAGACGGCGCTCGTTAAGATAATAAATAATATTTGCCTAAATTCTGATTCTGGCAAAATATCAGTGCTGGTACTACTAGATCTTAGTGCTGCGTTTGACACTGTCGATCATAACATTCTTCTAGAGAGACTGGAAAACTGGGTTGGGCTTTCTGGGATGGCTCTCAATTGGTTCAGGTCATACTTAGAAGGGAGAGGTTATTATGTGAGTATAGGAGAGCATCAGTCTAAGTGGACCTCCATGACATGTGGAGTCCCTCAAGGCTCAATTCTTGTTTAGCCTGTATATGCTCCCACTAAGTCAAATAATGAGAAAGAACCAAATTATGCTGATGATACCCAGATTTACCTATCCTTATCACCAAATGACTACAGCCCCATTGATTCCCTCTGCCAGTGCATTGATGAAATTAACAGTTGGATGTGCCAGAACTTCCTTCAGTTAAACAAGGAGAAAACTGATGTCCCTACACTGGCTTCCAGTTATATTTAGAATTGATTTTAAAGTACTTTTACTCGTTTATAAATCACTCAATGGCCTAGGACCTAAATACATTGCAGATATGCTCACTGAATATAAACCTAACAGACCACTCAGATCATTAGGATTGAGTCAGTTAGAAATACCAAGGGTTCACACAAAACAAGGGGAATCTACTTTTAGCTATTATGCTGCCCGCAGTTGGAATCAGCTTCCAGAAGAGATCAAATGTGCTAAAACATTAGCTACATTTAAATCTAGACTCAAAACTCATCTGTTTAGCTGTGCATTTACTGAATGAGCACTGTGCTTCGTCCAAACTGATTGCATTATGTATAATCCTAAAATTTAAATTTATTTTAAATCAATTTTTAAATCATGTCATATCTTTTTTTTGTTGTTTTATTGTTGTGATTATTGTTTTTTAGGATTATTCTATTGCCTTTTTTTGTGATTATTGTTTTTATTATTGTTTTTATGATTATTCTACTTCCTTTAATATAAAGCACTTTGAATTACCTTTGTGTATGAAATGTGCTATAGAAATAAACTTGCCTTGCCTTGGATTTGCCCTCATTGTGTGGCTCATGGTGTGTTTGTGGGTTGTGGATGTTAATGCTCAGCGGTTGTAGAGTTACATTTGTGACAATGATGATAATAATAATATAATGGTAATTAAAGGCACTGTAGGCTGTTAGTAATCACTTTATTTTATTTTAAAAATATTGTCATGGAACTTGTTCCATACATGTAAATGTAGCTCAGCATGCTTTCCAGGAATTTAGCATTAGAAACAATTCGATATAACAGATCGATAACAATTCGATATAACAAATTGTAATCACAATTACAAATTCGATTAATTGTGCAGACCTAATATATACATTTGTAATATAAACTTGTACCAAACCCAAATATCCAAATATGTTGTTTTTCTCAACAAAGCTCAAACATATTTAGAGTCCTAAGAGAATAAGTGCTGCATTAAAAGCCATTAAAAGTTTTTTTCTTCTTCTTCATTTTAGAGCAATAATACAGAGCTCTAAAGTCACTGCCCATGATCATGCAAAGATCTTGTTTTAAAACAAATAATCAGAATTAAAGCTAATACATTTCCCAGAAAACCACTGGCTATGGCAAAGAAAGGGAAAGTGTAATGTATGGAAAATTTACAGAGCCATTTCTGCACAGGCTGGGAGAGGAAAAACAGGATTATGTAGAGGATACCAGTCCTAACAGGCAATGGATGACCAAACTAAGTGTGCAAACATAAAAATGTGTGCACACCGCAGCCATGTTTAGTGGTTTGTGATAATGACACAAAGTTTGGTGTCAAAATGTCAAAGCTTTGCAGAGATAAAGCCTCAGTCATTTTGGCATCATGGCTCAAATTTGTTGCATTGCTATACAAAAACGTTCGTATATCAACACAAAATCCATGGAGGAGTTGGAAAAAAATAGGTTTTTGACATAAATCAAAATGGCAGACGGGAAGTTCAGCCAACCATGGCATAATTGGTATCTATGTTTACAGCCTGACCGAAGGAATATTTTCAGTTTCAATGAGTTCACCAGTTTCATTACAATAGGCTAATGCAAAATGCTAATGCATTTTTGGAAATTTCATAATTAATGGTTAATGAATGGTTTATTACTCTTGACCAATAGGTGGCGCTGTTACCAAATTGATGTAACATGGTTATTGTGAGGTGACAATGGCACATACAAAGTTTGGTGTCAATATGTCAAAGCTTTGCAGAGATACAGCCTCAGATGCAGTTTGACATCTTTCCAGAAAATTTGTCAGTGCGTTAAACAATAATGGTTTCGTATATTGACACGAAATCTATAATTTTTGGCCAGCATGGTCTGAAGATGATCTGAGTCAATTTTGGTGAAAATCAGACCAACAGTCTAGGAGGAGTTTGAAAAAGTAGGTTTTTAGCATTATTCAAAATGGCGGACAGGAAGTTTGGCCATTTTTAGCATAATTGGAATCAATGTTTTTGGCATGACCCAAGAAATATATCAACACCAGTTTCATTACATATATGTTAATTAAAACAAAACTTATTAACATTTTTCAAAACTTTATTATTAAAACTTTATTTTGACCACAAGATGGTGCTGGCTCCAAACTTTTGAGTACTGTCAAAGCAAGGTGTGGAGACACATACCGAATTTGTAACGATTCCTCAATGCATTCATAAAATATAGCATTTTATGACAAAATTCAACATGGCCTAAACCCAAAATGGCTGACATGGGAAAATTAGGTATGGATCGACTCAGTATGCTCCTCCGAATCTAAAGAGACCAGTTTTAAGAAGTTATAAGCAAAAATATCATATCTCATACATTTTCATATCTCCTGACCACTAGGTGGCACTGTGCCGAAACACAGCAGGTAGCCTCAGGTCTTGCTAACACACACCAAGTTTGGTCTGAATACGCCAAACCCTTGCATAGATATCCACCAGTTTCCTACGCCCCATGAGGCCTTGCGTCAAAAGTGGGAGCGTCTTCCGGTTCTAAGTAAACAAGCGGGACGTGACACTCATTCATTCAACAGTTGACAGGAGTGACGGGCAAATGAAGCCTCGTGAAGCACCAAGACTTTCCACTGATCGGTTCATGTTATATGCACAAATAAAAACCTAACCATGTGTGTGTTTGTTTGTTGAATTTCTGACTCTGATAAATTCATTTACTTGTTGTATAGTGCCATTAAATGTAAGTACTGTCACGGGGGCGGAGCAAAGCGACAGACACAGGGGGCGTGACGTCAGGCCTCGGAGAGGCTTTTATTAAACAATAAAACAAAGTGTCCAAAAAGGGGGAAAAAGTGTCCAAAACAAAAGGGGATCTGGTGTCCTCGAAGTGACGGGGTTCCGTGAAGGAGGGGTAGTGTTCCAAAAGGGAAGGGTCCAGGTAAGGGGCGGAGTCCGGCGGCCGCACGCGCTCCCCGCTCAGGTCCGGGGTGCGAGGGACAGCGGCTTCTCTAGCGGCATCGTCCTCCTCCACCTCTGCGGCACTTCTGGGGGATAACACGGCCCGGCATCCTGGCCCGTCAGCCGTTACGGGTGCGGTCCTCATCCGGACCCGCGGGGTCCGGCAACTCGTCCTGCGGCGCTGGTACCCTCTTCACCCCTTCCTGGACCCACGAGGACACCAGCGTGCATGCACGGGGAAGAGACCGGTCCCCTGAGGAGAGGCGCGCTCGGCATTTTAACAGCGGCGGTGATGAGGCTTCATTCACATCAGGTGTGCCTCATCACACGCCGCCAGACCTGGATGTTTCGGCGCCCCTCCTCCTCCCACACGCCCACTCCCGTCGGGAGCCTGGTGAAGGGCGGTGATTACCGACGGGGTGAAGCAAAATGAGGCTTTTACGAAAGGGATTTCTATGTTAACAAGCCTCGAATCGAGGCTTCATCTGGCATCTGCCCTTTAACACAAGCTCTGATGTCTCGGTTCAAATGTCATTTCACTAGTTGACAGTCATTCAAGATTTAGCATCCAAACTTGCTAATGATGTGGGAACACAAATTCGAAAAGCATATGTTGTGCATATAAGAACGTAATGACATCTCTCATAAATTTGTCCATCTTTACAAAGTAAACAATGGTCTAAAAAACACTTCGCCTCTTCGCTAATTAGCACACAAATACCATTGATATACTACATCCGCCACCTCGCCGGAAGTTGTACCCACGTTCTTTTTTACAGTAGCGCCCCCGGGAACTTGGATAGTCTCACATCCGTTTGTGTGCGCTTTTTGTAGAATTCATTCGCACATTATTCGAGAATGGTTTGACAAATGAACTTGAATTTCATAACTTTTTGCCAGCATGGTCTGAAGATGACCTGAGCCAATTTTGTTGAATGTTGAAAATTAGGATGGGTTCTAAAAAAGTTTTACGAACTATTAAATATATTTTTAAAGATTTTTAAATGTTGGGATCTATTTGACTTGGCGTGAGCCAAGGAATCAAAAGAAAACATATTTTTTCTTCTGTGCCTTACGGTTCAAAAGGTATTAGCATAAAATTATGAATTAGAGTTGAATTAGAGACACCAAACTTGCTATGGTTAATGTTGATCCTGTCCTCTATTTCTGAGCCAAATTTCACAACTTTCCTGCAAACGGTTCTATGGGCTGCCATAGACTCGAGTGGAAGAAGAAGAACACCAACAGATAAAATAAGTGCCTTCACACCTTCGGTGCTTGGCCCCTAAAAAAAAAAAAACAATTCTTGAAAGAATATTAGATGTTACACAGACAATTTAGATTTGAGTCAATTTAGATGATGTTCACAGTGGTAACTTCCTTGGCACATTAGAACTATTGGCTCATTATCCTTTGCTCAGTGATCATTTGCAGAAAGTGTCAGAGTTGAAGATAGGTGCAAGAAGGATACACTACCTTGTATCACAAAATAAATTTATTTAACTCTGTAGAGAAAAGGTCTTGAAAAAAATATTGAAAGAAGGGGAGTACACAATTTTATTATTCTGTGATTTGTGATGCAACTCCTAATATTTCTCACACAGAGCAGAATATGATTCTGTGAAGATATGTTGCAAATAAGGAGAACGATCAGCTGGAGACAACTGAGTGTTTATTACAGTTCAAAGCTTTCAAGGGTAGGACTGGCTGGGAAATATCTGAAATGATACTGAAGACTTTGGAGGAACATTCCATTGATATCTCAGATTGCAGGGGACAATGAGGCAAATATGTCCAGCAAAATAAAAGGGGTTCATGCTGAAATAAAGAAAATAAACCCTCTTGCCACATCTTCATCCTGCGCCTCACACTCTCTGAATCTTGTTGGTGTACAAGCAGTAGAGTCATGTCCTGAGGTTTCTACATTTTTTGGCTGTACCCGAGCGGTGGGCAATCCTTAAAAGTCAGACTGGCTGCTCCCTTCAATGCTTATCAGAGACCAGGTGGAGTGCACGCACAGCTGCAGTTAAACTTGTTGTAAAACCACTTGCTATCAATTATAGAAGCTCTGGACACCATCCTTGCTAAGTGCAGTTTAACCAATGAAGTTAGGTCATAGGCCAGTGGTCTAAAATGGTACTTCAAAGCGATAGTTCTTGTCACTGTATGGAGGAAAATACTGCAGTCCACTGAAGATAGGAATCTAATTCTGTAATCAAGAGAAACATTTCAATCAAAGTTGTAATAGACAACATACAGGCACTGAAAGAGGAAATGGAAGTTTCTCATGGGATAATCTTTTTGGTGAAGCCTCTCGCATTGCAGAAGCTATGGATGTGCCCAAAGCGCTTCCAGTCAGCCAAAAAAGAAGCGGTTTGCAGATGAGACAGAGTTCAGAGGATGTCAACTAACTAGAGACAGAAGAAATTCTGTTTCAGAAAAATGTGTTCTTTGTGGCTTTGGATAATATAATCTCTGCATTGGATATCCGCTTCCAAACCATCGCAAAGATATATGAAGAGTTTTTTGCAATCTTAAGGTTAAAAGACTTAGAAGAAGATCAGATTGACCCAGCTTGCCACGCGTTAGTGAGCAAATATACACAGGATCTTACAGCAGGCTTTGAGAATGAAGTAAGGCATCTTAAATCTGTGTATAATGCCACATTTACAGACTCTGAGCCTCCTCTCAACCTGCTAAAAATTCAGTCTACAGGATGCATCTCCAGAGCATTTTTGGAGAGGTGTGTACTGGTGTGCACATCTTCAGCACTCTACCTGTCTGTGTTTCTGGTGCAGAAAGAGCTTTCAGCAAGTTGAGGCAGTACTGGGGAGACTTGATTGACTTTTATTCTGATATACCCTGTCTTTTTCCGTCATCGTTTGAACTCTGTCTTTCCTGTAATGGCTAAGGAGGCCATTTATGAACTCACTGTCTGCCTTGAACTGTCTGTCTGTCTTGTCACGACCACAGAGGTCATTGCCCTGTCCGTGGCACTCCTTTTTTTTGTGTGTCTGGGGCACACACATCACCACTGCCCCTCCCAAAGTGGTGGCGTCACGGCTGGAGGATCCCTTGTCTCCCCCTCCAGCCTCTAAGACCTTTCAGTCTCCTGAAATTCACCTCACAGTTTCTACAGGTGCTGCTGGACATTCAAGGTATTTTCCTCTCAAAACTTTAACTTCATTATTATGTATTAATATATAGTGTGTTGTGCCCCTGTGATGGATATACATTTAGAGTTATATTTCATTATTTAGAAGAAATGATTTTAACCATTTTTACAGTCACTGCTCCTTTAAACAAAACAAAGAGGAAATCTGATTTTATTTACTGCCTTTATATTCTGTTGAGAAAGTGAGATAAAATCAGATGATTATATACATCATGAAATGATTCAGTTTTTGTTAATAAATTAGAGTAAATCTCTGCAAACAAAAACTAAATTCTAAACTACAAATTCTAAAACATTGCGTTACTTCTAATCTTTTTGTACCATGAAGATAAAGACACTTTATCTTTATTTAATGTACTCATGAATGAGAGTCTCACGAATGCTCAGTAGTTGCTGTTATAATTACAATCACTTCACACTTGCTTACATTTAGCCATAAGATTTTTAAGAGTCTCAGTGGTATCGATAGCTTTGGAAATCTGTGATTTATCCTTTAAACCAATCCATTCTCTGACTGTGTGAGTGTGTTTTCTGTAAGTGAGTTTCTATTGTTGTGTTTAATGTGTGAACAGGACTTTTATTTTGGCGGCGCGGGATGACGTCACAAGGCTGCGTCGCGCGTCTGCGTCTGTGTTTCTGCTGAAGAAAGGTTTGTGATTTTACTCCTTTATAGTGTTTGATCCAAATCTCATTTCTCGCTCTGCATATTTTCCATGTGTCTCTCTTAGTTAACACACCTGATTCAGATGAACAGAAGAGTTAGAAGTGAGCTCCGTGCATGAACTGTGTTCTCATTGATATGATCCCTACAAAGTGTTCATTGTTCCCTACTCCTTGAGCAGGGGAAATCCGTTAAAGTTCACTTCACTACGGAACATTCAGGCAGTTCTTCACACACAGATGAACTTACTAGAGAAGTGTGAAGTGTGACATCATGTACCTCTGGAAATAAACACTATTTAAATTTACGTCTCGCACTTTAACGCGCTTTGAATGGAACAAACACATTCGTTTTGAACTGGAATCACGGCGGAATATCCGGTGATGTTCACTTCGCAGAGCACGTACAGATTTACGGTTGAATGGAACAAACGTCGTAGGTGATCAGAGACACATGAAATATGAGGAGCGGAGGAGGACTGGGATTGGGAAATGAGTTCATAGTTAATGAATGTAACACTGTAATGTTTCTAACAGCAATAATGAACAGTTTTGTGAGTAAACATGAGTAACAGAAAACATGCATCTCATTTCAGTCCCTGTTCATCATAAACACGCTGTTTCCATTCAAACATGAAGCAAATCTTTCCACAGTTTGCAAAAAAGAAAAAAAAAATCACACAAATACATTTGAATTTGGTCTGTTTCCATCAATTTGTAAATATTATGTATAATTTTCATTCTCATATTAATGTGCAGTGCTAGTTTTGAGTGTTTTTATGTAATCAGGTGATTTCAGTCCATGAACTGTGACTCTGACTGAATCCCTTACTAGTGCACTGACTACTGAGCTAGGGAGCTGATGAAGACGCACACACACATTTAGTTTGTTCATTATTCTCATCTTAAACACACAGAAAAACTCCTGCTGAAGAGACTGAGATCCACTTAAAGATGGCGTTTATTAAAGACGAGAGTGAAGATGTGAAGATTGAAGAAACATTCAGCCTGGAACAAGAAGATGCTGAGGAACAAGTAATAGAGGAAAGTGTTATAGAGGAATTTGTTATAGAGGAAAGTGTTATAGAGGAACTTGTTATAGAGGAGAGTGAAAATGTGAAGATTGAAGAAGCATTCAGCCTGAAACAAGAAGATACTGAAGAACAACAAACAAAGATGGTGTTTATTAAAGAGGAGAGTGAAGACATGAGGATTGAAGAAACATTCAGAGTCAAACATGAAGATACTGAGGAACGAACAGGTTGGTTTCATTCTCAAAGTCTTTTTTTTTTATTATTATTTTTTCCTCCCCGTCTATAGTAGAGTTTTTTGTTGTCATCCTCAAAATATATGTATTTTTAATTTCAGTGTACCCAGCGGTACTGTTTATTCGGTACTTTACTCTCTGTGTAATAACTAAAACATTTATTTTAGTGAAAACATAAGTACAAAATAGGACCCTACAGTATTTATTTATTTATTTTTTTATTTTTTCAGAAATTCTTGTTTTAATTTTTCTGATAATCAGTTGAAGGCATTAAGCATTTCTTTATTTTTCATAAAATGAATATTAAACCCTTTTTTTTTTTTGCCAAACAAACAGAGGTTTACTGTTAAAATGAATACATGGATGAACAATTGTGAGAATATTCTGTTAAAAATGTTTTAATAGTAATTTAATAATAATAGTATTCTTTTCTACAATTAGGTGGTTAATTTTGTTGTAATATTTATTTTTAGCATTTAATTGTTTTATTTAAACATTATTACAAATTTAGGCATGTATGTATCACATCTAATATGAGCATTAATAGATGTTATAGTAAATAAAGTTGACTAATCACAGCAAAGCAAGAAAGTAGGCTATGCTTTACCTTTGCATGCCATTGTTGTCTTGCCTCATGTGCGCTGCATGCGCGCAATTCTCAAAACACCCACAAGGTGGTGGCCTTTATTGTGAACCCATTATTACAAAACTGATAACCGATTATGGTAAAATGCTTAAATATCGGGAAAAATATTGATAAATCGATATATCAGTCGATCTCTACTTCTATAGCATGAAATGAACATGAATTAACATTAAAAGTTAGGCTACTTTATAAGAGAGTAGTGAATTTTGATTTCACCCACCCATAGATTTTAATTAACAGAAGATAGACAAGAGTAATCAACAACTACTTAGTGAATACCATGAATGAAGAAGGAATGAAGTGCATAAGATGCATAAAATGCAAGTGATTGTGTTGGGTGTTGCTATGTCAGAGCTACGTTATCTGGACAGATAAACTGTTACTCAATAGTTACAAATACAGAAACAAATAAGGTGAAGAACCTTATTATGCATCAAATACGTGTAAGATTTGTTATCAACTGCAATCAGCTATATAATATCTAATGTAAATTAGAAGATCATACACTGATAATATACAACAATGCCAAGGTCTCTGGAAGAGGTTTGAAAGTGATATTTACGTTCGCTGTGGTTGAGTGAGCAGTCCGGTGGCGGCGACTTCTTCCACTGGTTGCACTGGTGGCAGTACAGTGGGGAAAGGAGCAGGAATCCGTTTCAACAGCCTTGAAGATGAAGCGCTGTAGGATGCTGATCTCCTGGAGAACCAAGGGTCCTAAGATCTGAAACACACAGATGTGGCCCTGGAGTAGATGCTGAAGGCCCTTAGCTTGAAACACGCAAGCAAAAGTACCCAAAGTGTCTTCTGCCTCTCTGGGCTAGAGACTCAGAACTTGGGCAATCCGCATTGTCTCTCTAGGATGGAGACTCAGGACGCTGCATCTGTTGTTGTCTCGCTGGATGTGGAGTATCTCTTTCCTCGCATGCTGGAGGCTCAGAACGTGGTCGTATCTAGGAACTCGGACTTGGTATCTGTTGTTGTCTCACCTTTGTGGGTTGCAGACTCAGAACGATGTAGCTGTTATTGTCCCTTCCCTCGCGGGACTCAGAACTGAGGTTAATCTGCTGTCGTCTCACCGGATGGGAGGCTCAGAACGGTGTGTTTCTGTTACAGTGCCTTCCCTCACGGGTAGCAGGCTCAGAACGAGGGCTGTCCTGTTTGTGTCTTTACCTTCACAGGACTCTGTGTTTCTGCTATTGTCTCACCCTTGCAGGGCTCAGACTCAGGAAGTTGTTGTTCTGTTACAGTCCTTTCCTTGATGGGTGGCAGACTCAGAACAAGGAGTGTCTTTTGGAAGGGTACCTTTATCCCTTTCTAATGAGGTGGAGATCAGGAAATTTGGTGCTTCTCCATTTCCATGCTGTGATTGGCTGGTTCCAACCGAGCGGGGAGACATGTGGTGGCCCACCCTTCTTTCCTCCTGTGGAATTTATTTGCATAGTCCAAACACAAAGTTAGAAAAGTTAGAAATTTTACCGGTGCATTTCTCACTTTCCAAACCATCACCGGAATGCATCTGGCAATGTTACGAACACATTAAGTCCAAACATGATGGGAAAAGATTGAGCTGTCATGCATGCATTCATTTGTCCTTTAACAGGACAAATGAGATTTTGCACTACACATTGCTGAAGGCAAAACTGCAGAAACTGCATTTTGACCAATAGGAAGTTCTGTGCTTCCCAGGCTTCGTACCAAAGGTGGTCTTCTTGCGCTCTAAGAGATGTCTGGCTGTTGTCCTGGCATCTTTATCTGATGGTGTTGGACAGTTTGTTTATGTTAGTTCACCAAGATCCAATCAAAATGTAGCAAACCTCTGTCCACTATTGTGGTCAGGGAGGGGCCCCTTGCCATAAACTGGCCCCTGGAATGTGCTGTCCACTACAAGAGCCTACAGCACAGCTTACTGAAATGTAATCGCTCGTTCTGTGTCAAACTGTAAAACGCGTAAAGATGTACACTACCATGTAAACATTGTCACGTAACAATAGATTTACCTCAGAATAAACATTTGGTGTCCGTAAGCTCATCAGTCAGTTCAGTCAGTCAATAACTATAAAAAGGAGCATTTTGCTATATTAACGCGCCGTTTCATATTAATACTCATAATAACCTGTTGTCTACATAATAAAAAATGAAGGAATGCAAGATATAATAAACACAAGACAGTATGATCAATGTTAAAATGTAAAAAAAAAAAAATAATATTAATAATAAAACATGTTTATTCTGTGGCACCTAAAAAAATAAAATAAAATTGGCGCCTACATTTTTTTTTTTTTCTTATAGGAGCCAATGGCTTCTTATTTTTCTTAACCATTCTTTTATAAAAATGTTTATCTTCAGTTACCTGCTTCTTTGTTAAATTCCCGCCACTAATCTGCTGTCATGGATGTTTATTTAACACGTCCCACTTTCCTTTATTTTAAGCTCTCAATAAAAAAGTAAAAATGCCTTGAAAATGTTTGTGTCTAACATGCTGTTTCAAGATTACAGGACACACCTTTTGTAGTTGTTTAGTGGATATAGGATCTAGTGTACATGTTGGATTTAATGCTTTACATGTCTGTTGCTTTTGTGCCATTAAACTGGTGTTAATTTTGTTGTATTTAATTTTTTTCGTCTTAGACCTGATGCTACTGAAAGAGGAGAGTCAAGAACTGAATGAAATGAAAGAGAAAAATCAGGATGAGAAATGCAGTGATTTCATGACTGGGGAAGAACCTTCTAGTTCCTCACAGACTCATGAAACACAAACTAGGAACCTTAAAGTTCAGAAGAGCACCCAAACCAAAGAGAGACCTTTCACCTGCGAACACTGTGGGAAGAGTTTTGCGCAAAAAGGAACTCTTAAACTTCACATGAACGTTCACACTGGAGAGAAACCTTTCACCTGCCCTCAGTGCGGGAAGAGTTTTGCTTTAAAAGGAAGTCTTAAAGGTCACTTGAGAGTTCACACTGGAGAGAAGCCGTACTCCTGCCAACAGTGTGGGAAGAGCTTTGCACTAAAAGGGAAACTTAACCTTCACATGCGAGTTCACATGAAAGAGATCCAATTCACCTGCCAACAGTGTGGAAAAGGTTTCAGTGAAAAAGAGAGCTTTGAAGTCCACTTAAGAATCCACGCCGGAGAGAAGCCGTACGTCTGCTCTCAGTGCGGAAAGAGTTTTAAAGAGAAGAAAAACCTCAAAGTCCACATGAGAACTCACTCCGGAGTGAAACCTCACACCTGCAAACTGTGCGGGAAGAGCTTCACTCGAAAAGAAGGTTTGACGGCTCACATCACGGTTCACAGTGGAGAGAAACCGTTTAATTGTAGTGAGTGTGGAGAGACTTTCAAATATAAAAGATGCCTTAGGCATCACATGAAGATTCACTCTGGAGAGAAATACTTCAGATGTCCTCCATGTAAAACAAGTTTCACCAACAAGAATGACCTCAAGAATCATCTAAAAACTCACGTCATAGAGAAACCTCACACATGCCATCACTGTCAAAAGAGTTTCGCACAAAGACCAAAGCTGGAGGATCATATGAGAATTCACACTGGAGAGAGACCATTCACCTGCCCTCAGTGTGGAAAGGGCTTCAGGAGCAAAGGAAACCTTAAGATTCACATTAGAGTTCACACTGGAGAGAAACCTTACAAGTGTAATCAGTGTGGAAACTTTTTCAAATATCACACAGACCTGAAACGGCACATGCAAACTCATTCTGAGCAGAAAGTGCTGATTTTTATCACTGTGAGAAGAGGATTAGGCAGTAGTAGCACTGGACCTCAGTCATGAAACTTGCCTAAATATATGAGTGAATTCTGATTAATTCCAGATTCACAAATAAGTCTGATTTGATCATTAAACATGTTTATCAAAGAATTTCAATAATTTGTAAATAGTTCGCTAGTACATACTCTTTCACAATTGGCTCTAGTATATTGCAATAAATATTTAGTAAAGTGTATCCACCAAAGAGTTTTCAGCTGGCTAAAAAAAGTCAGGCAGTCTTCTTAAAACGACCAGCTGGTGGCGTTTAAGAACGCTTAGGTGCCACAGCATTTTTCCAGCTGAGAAGCTTTGGTTGCTATGATTTGGAATATCCACAACAGCAATGTGTTAGTTTTGAGGTTCTTCTGCGCAATCTGACCTGTGCTGTAGCCTGGAATTAAACTGCTGGTCAGAGGAGAACTGACCCCCCGACTGAGCCTGGTTTCTCCCAAGGTTTTTTTTTTCTCCATTTCTGTCACCGATGGAGTTTTGGTTCCTTGCCACTGTCACCTCTGGCTTGCTTAGTTGGGGACACTTCATTTCCAGTGATATCGTGTACTATCTGAACTGAACTGAGCTGGATGATGACATCACTGAATTCAATGATGAACTGCCCTAAACTGAAAATTGAGTATTTTCTGTTGCCCTTTGGCATTATTGACACACGATTTCTTACTTAACACTGTAAAGCTGTATTGTTAAAAGCGCTGTATAAATAAAGGTGACTTGACTTGACTTGACTTTTTGTACAACAACAAATTCCTTGACCATGAAGTGAGGCACACAAAGCATGCTACCTCAAGGGGAAAAATCTGAAGTGTTCTTTGACAGAAGCAAAAGGAATAGAAAGCAGCTTGCAAAAACAAATTCAGAAGGAAGCTGGAAATATAGCTGCAAGCAGCGATTATGGGGCCAAGCACTAAACAAGCAAGGCAGCAAGCATCAGAGCAACTGAAACAACAAGCAACTGAAGCCATTTTAAGATGATTTTAGTCCAAAAGCCTGAAAAATCATATAAATCTACTCGTAATATGATTTAATGAGTTATCACTTTTGACCAATAGGTGGCGCTGTTATCAAATGGATGTGCTGTTTCTAGTGTGAGGTGACAATGGCACATACAAAGTTTGGTGTCAAATATGTCAAAGCTTTACAGATATACAGCCTCAGTCATTTTGGCATCATGCCTCAAATTTGTTACAAAAATGCTTTTGTCTATCGACACAAAATCCATAACTTTTTGTCAGCACAGTCTGAAGATGATCTGATTCGATTTTGGTGAAAATCATTCCAATGGTCATAGAGGAGTTAGAAAAAATAGATATTCAACGTATCAAAATGGCAGACAGGACAGGTCCATTACAATAGGCTAATGCAGTCAAAAGTTATTTGCATTTTTGGAAATTTCAAAATTAATGGTTAATGAATGGTTTATTACTCTTGACCAACAGGTGACGCTGTTACCAAATTGATGTGATGTTCTCAGTGTGAGGTGACAATGGCACATACAAAGTTTGGTGTAAATATGTCAAAGCTTTGCAGAGATACAGCCTCAGATGTAGTTTGGCATCTTTCCAGCAAATTTGTTAATGCGCTAAACAAAAATGGCTTTGTATGTCGACACAAAATCCATAATGTTTTGCCAGCAAGGTCTGAAGATGATCCGAGTCAAATTTGGTGAAAATCAGACCAACAGTCTAGAAAGAGTTTGAAAAAGTTTTTAGCATTATTTAAAATGGCGGACAGGATGTTTGGCCATTTTTGGCATAATTGGTATCAATGTTCTTGGCATGACCCAAGGAATATATCGACGCCAGTTTCATTACAATATGCCAACTATAACAAAAGTTATTAGCATTTTTCAAAATTTTATTATAAATTTTGGCTCCAAACTTGAGTACTGTCAGGGCA
>CM070010.1:10124307-10142741 GCA_036247105.1 Cirrhinus mrigala
ACAACAATGCCAAGGTCTCTGGAAGAGGTTTGAAAGTGATATTTACGTTCGCTGTGGTTGAGTGAGCAGTCCGGTGGCGGCGACTTCTTCCACTGGTTGCACTGGTGGCAGTACAGTGGGGAAAGGAGCAGGAATCCGTTTCGACAGACTTGAAGATGAAGCGCTGTAGGATGCTGATCTCCTGGAGCACCAAGGGTCCTAAGATCTGAAACACACAGATGTGGCCCTGGAATAGGTGCTGAAGGCCCTTAGCTTGAAACACGCAAGCAAAAGTACCCAAAGTGTCTTCTGCCTCTCTGGGCTAGAGACTCAGAACTTGGGCAATCCGCATTGTCTCTCTAGGATGGAGACTCAGGACGCTGCATCTGTTGTTGTCTCGCTGGATGTGGAGTATCTCTTTCCTCGCATGCTGGAGGCTCAGAACGTGGTCGTATCTAGGAACTCGGACTTGGTATCTGTTGTTGTCTCACCTTTGTGGGTTGCAGACTCAGAACGATGTAGCTGTTATTGTCCCTTCCCTCGCGGGACTCAGAACTGAGGTTAATCTGCTGTCGTCTCACCGGATGGGAGGCTCAGAACGGTGTGTTTCTGTTACAGTGCCTTCCCTCACGGGTAGCAGGCTCAGAACGAGGGCTGTCCTGTTTGTGTCTTTACCTTCACAGGACTCTGTGTTTCTGCTATTGTCTCACCCTTGCAGGGCTCAGACTCAGGAAGTTGTTGTTCTGTTACAGTCCTTTCCTTGATGGGTGGCAGACTCAGAACAAGGAGTGTCTTTTGGAAGGGTACCTTTATCCCTTTCTAATGAGGTGGAGATCAGGAAATTTGGTGCTTCTCCATTTCCATGCTGTGATTGGCTGGTTCCAACCGAGCGGGGGGACATGTGGTGGCCCACCCTTCTTTCCTCCTGTGGAATTTATTTGCATAGTCCAAACACAAAGTTAGAAAAGTTAGAAATTTTACCGGTGCATTTCTCACTTTCCAAACCATCACCGGAATGCATCTGGCAATGTTACGAACACATTAAGTCCAAACATGATGGGAAAAGATTGAGCTGTCATGCATGCATTCATTTGTCCTTTAACAGGACAAATGAGATTTTGCACTACACATTGCTGAAGGCAAAACTGCAGAAACTGCATTTTGACCAATAGGAAGTTCTGTGCTTCCCAGGCTTCGTACCAAAGGTGGTCTTCTTGCGCTCTAAGAGATGTCTGGCTGTTGTCCTGGCATCTTTATCTGATGGTGTTGGACAGTTTGTTTATGTTAGTTCACCAAGATCCAATCAAAATGTAGCAAACCTCTGTCCACTATTGTGGTCAGGGAGGGGCCCCTTGCCATAAACTGGCCCCTGGAATGTGCTGTCCACTACAAGAGCCTACAGCACAGCTTACTGAAATGTAATCGCTCGTTCTGTGTCAAACTGTAAAACGCGTAAAGATGTACACTACCATGTAAACATTGTCACGTAACAATAGATTTACCTCAGAATAAACATTTGGTGTCCGTAAGCTCATCAGTCAGTTCAGTCAGTCAATAACTATAAAAAGGAGCATTTTGCTATATTAACGCGCCGTTTCATATTAATACTCATAATAACCTGTTGTCTACATAATAAAAAATGAAGGAATGCAAGATATAATAAACACAAGACAGTATGATCAATGTTAAAATGTAAAAAAAAAAAATAATAATATTAATAATAAAACATGTTTATTCTGTGGCACCTAAAAAAAATAAAATAAAATTGGCGCCTACATTTTTTTTTTTTTTTCTTATAGGAGCCAATGGCTTCTTATTTTTCTTAACCATTCTTTTATAAAAATGTTTATCTTCAGTTACCTGCTTCTTTGTTAAATTCCCGCCACTAATCTGCTGTCATGGATGTTTATTTAACACGTCCCACTTTCCTTTATTTTAAGCTCTCAATAAAAAAGTAAAAATGCCTTGAAAATGTTTGTGTCTAACATGCTGTTTCAAGATTACAGGACACACCTTTTGTAGTTGTTTAGTGGATATAGGATCTAGTGTACATGTTGGATTTAATGCTTTACATGTCTGTTGCTTTTGTGCCATTAAACTGGTGTTAATTTTGTTGTATTTAATTTTTTTCGTCTTAGACCTGATGCTACTGAAAGAGGAGAGTCAAGAACTGAATGAAATGAAAGAGAAAAATCAGGATGAGAAATGCAGTGATTTCATGACTGGGGAAGAACCTTCTAGTTCCTCACAGACTCATGAAACACAAACTAGGAACCTTAAAGTTCAGAAGAGCACCCAAACCAAAGAGAGACCTTTCACCTGCGAACACTGTGGGAAGAGTTTTGCGCAAAAAGGAACTCTTAAACTTCACATGAACGTTCACACTGGAGAGAAACCTTTCACCTGCCCTCAGTGCGGGAAGAGTTTTGCTTTAAAAGGAAGTCTTAAAGGTCACTTGAGAGTTCACACTGGAGAGAAGCCGTACTCCTGCCAACAGTGTGGGAAGAGCTTTGCACTAAAAGGGAAACTTAACCTTCACATGCGAGTTCACATGAAAGAGATCCAATTCACCTGCCAACAGTGTGGAAAAGGTTTCAGTGAAAAAGAGAGCTTTGAAGTCCACTTAAGAATCCACGCCGGAGAGAAGCCGTACGTCTGCTCTCAGTGCGGAAAGAGTTTTAAAGAGAAGAAAAACCTCAAAGTCCACATGAGAACTCACTCCGGAGTGAAACCTCACACCTGCAAACTGTGCGGGAAGAGCTTCACTCGAAAAGAAGGTTTGACGGCTCACATCACGGTTCACAGTGGAGAGAAACCGTTTAATTGTAGTGAGTGTGGAGAGACTTTCAAATATAAAAGATGCCTTAGGCATCACATGAAGATTCACTCTGGAGAGAAATACTTCAGATGTCCTCCATGTAAAACAAGTTTCACCAACAAGAATGACCTCAAGAATCATCTAAAAGCTCACGTCGTAGAGAAGCCTCACACATGCCATCACTGTCAAAAGAGTTTCGCACAAAGACCAAAGCTGGAGGATCATATGAGAATTCACACTGGAGAGAGACCATTCACCTGCCCTCAGTGTGGAAAGGGCTTCAGGAGCAAAGGAAACCTTAAGATTCACATTAGAGTTCACACTGGAGAGAAACCTTACAAGTGTAATCAGTGTGGAAACTTTTTCAAATATCACACAGACCTGAAACGGCACATGCAAACTCATTCTGAGCAGAAAGTGCTGATTTTTATCACTGTGAGAAGAGGATTAGGCAGTAGTAGCACTGGACCTCAGTCATGAAACTTGCCTAAATATATGAGTGAATTCTGATTAATTCCAGATTCACAAATAAGTCTGATTTGATCATTAAACATGTTTATCAAAGAATTTCAATAATTTGTAAATAGTTCGCTAGTACATACTCTTTCACAATTGGCTCTAGTATATTGCAATAAATATTTAGTAAAGTGTATCCACCAAAGAGTTTTCAGCTGGCTAAAAAAAGTCAGGCAGTCTTCTTAAAACGACCAGCTGGTGGCGTTTAAGAACGCTTAGGTGCCACAGCATTTTTCCAGCTGAGAAGCTTTGGTTGCTATGATTTGGAATATCCACAACAGCAATGTGTTAGTTTTGAGGTTCTTCTGCGCAATCTGACCTGTGCTGTAGCCTGGAATTAAACTGCTGGTCAGAGGAGAACTGACCCCCCGACTGAGCCTGGTTTCTCCCAAGGTTTTTTTTTTCTCCATTTCTGTCACCGATGGAGTTTTGGTTCCTTGCCACTGTCACCTCTGGCTTGCTTAGTTGGGGACACTTCATTTCCAGTGATATCGTGTACTATCTGAACTGAACTGAGCTGGATGATGACATCACTGAATTCAATGATGAACTGCCCTAAACTGAAAATTGAGTATTTTCTGTTGCCCTTTGGCATTATTGACACACGATTTCTTACTTAACACTGTAAAGCTGTATTGTTAAAAGCGCTGTATAAATAAAGGTGACTTGACTTGACTTGACTTTTTGTACAACAACAAATTCCTTGACCATGAAGTGAGGCACACAAAGCATGCTACCTCAAGGGGAAAAATCTGAAGTGTTCTTTGACAGAAGCAAAAGGAATAGAAAGCAGCTTGCAAAAACAAATTCAGAAGGAAGCTGGAAATATAGCTGCAAGCAGCGATTATGGGGCCAAGCACTAAACAAGCAAGGCAGCAAGCATCAGAGCAACTGAAACAACAAGCAACTGAAGCCATTTTAAGATGATTTTAGTCCAAAAGCCTGAAAAATCATATAAATCTACTCGTAATATGATTTAATGAGTTATCACTTTTGACCAATAGGTGGCGCTGTTATCAAATGGATGTGCCGTTTTTAGTGTGTGGTGACAATGACACACAAAGTTTGGTGTCAAAATGTCAAAGCTTTACAGATATACAGCCTCAGTCATTTTGGCATCATGCCTCAAATTTGTTACAAAAATGCTTTTGTCTATCGACACAAAATCCATAACTTTTTGTCAGCACAGTCTGAAGATGATCTGATTCGATTTTGGTGAAAATCATTCCAATGGTCATAGAGGAGTTAGAAAAAATAGATATTATCAAAACGTATCAAAATGGCAGACAGGACAGTTTCATTACAATAGGCTAATGCAGTCAAAAGTTATTTGCATTTTTGGAAATTTCATAATTAATGGTTAATGAATGGTTTATTACTCTTGACCAACAGGTGACGCTGTTACCAAATTGATGTGATGTTCTCAGTGTGAGGTGACAATGGCACATACAAAGTTTGGTGTAAATACGTCAAAGCTTTGCAGAGATACAGCCTCAGATGTAGTTTGGCATCTTTCCAGCAAATTTGTTAATGCGCTAAACAAAAATGGCTTTGTATGTCGACACAAAATCCATAATGTTTTGCCAGCAAGGTCTGAAGATGATCCGAGTCAAATTTGGTGAAAATCAGACCAACAGTCTAGAAAGAGTTTGAAAAAGTTTTTAGCATTATTTAAAATGGCGGACAGGATGTTTGGCCATTTTTGGCATAATTGGTATCAATGTTCTTGGCATGACCCAAGGAATATATCGACGCCAGTTTCATTACAATATGCCAACTATAACAAAAGTTATTAGCATTTTTCAAAATTTTATTATAAATTTTGGCTCCAAACTTGAGTACTGTCAGGGCAAGGTGCCGGAGACACATACCAAATTTTGTAATGATTCAATGCGTTCATAAAATATAGCACTTTACAACAAAATTCAAAATGGCTAACATGGGAAAATTAGGTATGGTTCGACTCAGTATGCTCCTCCGAATGTAAAGAGAAAAGAGGAGTTATAAAGAGAAGTTATAAGCAAAAACATCCATTTTCATATCTCCTGACCACTAGGTGGCACTGTGCCGAAACACTGCAGGTCGCCTCAGGTCATGCTTGTTATGACACTCACCAAGTTTGGTCTCAATACGCCAAACTGTTACATAGATATAGCCTCACATCCATTTTTGTGTGTTTTTCATAGAATTCATTCGCACATTATTTGAGAACGGTTCGACTAATCAACTTGAATTCCAGAACTTTTTGCCAGCATGGTCTGAAGATGATCTGAGCCAATTTTGGTGAAAATCAGACAAACCGTCTAGGACGGGTTCTAAAAAAATTGGTTTTACAAATTATTAAAAATAGCAAAAAAAAAACAAAAAACTAAACCCTACGATTTTTACATTTTGGTATCCATTTGACTCAGCAAGAGCCAAGGAATCAGAGGAAAAAATATTTTTTTTGAGTTAGAGCAGGGCTGCTCAACCCTGTTCCTGGAGATCGACCTTCATGCAGAGTTCAGCTCCAACCCTGATCAAACACACCTGAACCAGCTAATTAGGATCTCATGGAGCACTTGATCATTACAGACAGGTGTGTTTGATCAGTGTTGGAACTAAACTCTGAAGGGAAGTCGATCTCCAGGAACAGGGTTGGGCACACCTGAGTTAGAGACTCCAAACTTGCATTGGTCAATGTTGATCCTGTCTTCTATTTGTGAGCCAAATGGGGCAAATATGTCCAGCAAAGTAAGAAGATCAGATTGAACCAGCTTGCCACGCATTAGTGAGCAAATATACACAGGATCTTACAGCAGGCTTTGAGAATGAAGTAAGGCATCTTAAATCTGTGTATAATGCCACATTTACAGACTCTCAGCCTCCTCTCAACCTGCTGAATTCAATCTACAGGATGCATCTCCAGAGCATTTTTGGAGAGGTGTGTACTGGTGTGCGCATCTTCAGCACTCTACCTGTCTCTGTTTCTGGTGCAGAAAGATCTCAGGTCTATGCAAACTCAAGAGGTTTAATAGACTTGCCCAATTGAAAGCCAGCTAAGCAGACAGCTGGACATCAAAGACATAAGTGACTTTGCCAAGAAAAAGGTCAGACAATGGGATTTTGGTGAAGTGTTATGAAAGGTTGAAGATGAATTAAACCTGTTACAGATGGTCGTGAGCTTAGAGTTAAGATGAATCAAACCGACATACGTATAATAATCCTTTGTACAATTTTCATAGTTATTTCAAAGTTCATTACTGACTGAAATTAGTTTTAGTGCCCTTTTCATGCCCTTGAAAATTCATGCATTCAACATTTCTAAAATGTAAAATGTATTGTATTCTTGTTACAGAATGTCTAAATTATACTTTGCAAGTGCAGGAAAATTGATAAGATAACGCGTTGATTTATGATTTGGGAGGAGAAACACAGCAATATTCGGAGTTAAGAGATGTGTTGATTTAGGATGTGTCCAAAAGCTGAGCTTAAAAACTCATGACACCATAAAATTGTGCTTTTTAGCTATTGGTCTTAGCCATTGCTTTTTGCCATCACTCTTGCCGCTGCTTTTTGCGTTGCCAGCCACTCCTCTAAAACGCAAACATGAGGAGATCGTCACATTTCTTTATTTTACTTTAATCTTTTCCTTTCCGTTGAGAGTTTCATGTTCTAAGTTAAGTTTTGCCGCTAAGCTGTGTCTCAGACTTCGTGCCCACCTCAAAACTTCAACCAGCGCACACGACTCCATCCTCCAGCCAACGCCCAAGACTTCACTTCCAACGACCACGGACTTCCAGCCAATCAGCAACCTTGGGGAACCCCTTTCTGCAACGACGTCATCAGAGGAAACCCCTTAACACAAAGGCAACTGTAAGTACCTCCAGATTCAGCTGAACTGGTGCATTTCATATAAAGTTAAATAACCTCATTGAGAAACTCAACACGAGGGTTAATTAGATAATTGATGGTTGTTCAGGTCTAAACAATTGCATATATTGCTATAATTTAATAATTTCACTCTTCTAAACTCATTCTTTCCTCACTTTCTCTCTTTCTGTAACCTGTGTGAATGTGTGTCTGTGTTAGATTTGTTTATGTCTTATATTGATCCAATAAAGCCTTATTTATACCGAAAGGAGAAGTATCTTGTGTTTTGGGCTTACAAGTCAATGTCTTAAACTGCTGATCTTATGACTGTGCTAATAAATAGTGTTTTCCCTGTATGTTGGACAGTAATATCCATTGCAGAGTTGATGTTATACGGCTCTCTCAGTGAATCGCTGGCTGATTCATTGATCCACAGTAGAACAGAGATTCTGTTCAAATTCCCAATAAAATCTTAAATAATTCCCTTTGAGCTAAATTGACCTGTTTCCCTTACAGGAGAGTTGAGGATTGTGTGTAGATTATGTCTGTGTTTGTATTTATTAAAGACTGTTGACCTTCTTCTTTGTGTTGGTTCGTCTTCGTCACCCTGACAGAAGACCCGACCTACAAAAAAAAAGTGAAGTGGAGTGTGTCCCCTTGTTTTGTTTTTTGAATGTTTTGTTTTTTTTTTGTTTATGGACCATCCTGTATTCCTCCTCCTCTTACGAAAATCTGAAATATGGCATTATATGTAAAACACATATATAATATATAAGTCCATGTATGAATTACACAGATATACAAAATATATGTCAGACACTTGTACATATATGCAACATATATTTCAGAATATTACAAAAATGTCCGCTTTCAAATGTGCAACATATATTTTCCCAAATACACACATATATGGAACATATATGTCTATATAATACATGTTCATATATGGGCAACAATGTTTATCTTTGTATTTATTACATATATATAAAAGTATATGTAAATTAATTATGTTAACTATAAGTTACAAATATGTGAACTAAAGACTAATATAAATGGCAAAAACACAATAAGGTTAATGTTTCAAAAACTTATCAAAAATTAACTGATCATTGCAGCTACAAAACACAGCAATATTAACACATTTATTTTAAAGTTATTTAAAATGTATTTAAAGGGATAGTTCCCCAAAAATGAAAGTGATGTAATTATTTACTCACCATCATGTTGGTCCAAACCTGTATGGGCTTCTTTCTTCTGCTGACAAAGGATGATATTCTGAAGAATGTTTGTTACCAAACAGTTTTGGGGCTCCACTTACTTCCTTAGTATTTTGCTACCATGGAAGTGAGTGGACATCAATCATGGTAACGTACATTCCTCACAATACATGTTTTGTGTTCAGCAGAAGAAAGAATCTCATTTAGGTTTGGATCAACTTGATGGTGAGTAAATAAACATAATTTTTATTATTGGCTGAAGTAACAGTAAACAATCAAGTGATAACTACTGTAATTCTGAACTTTTTCTTTTGCTGATGCAGTTCGGCGCTCTGCCATTTTGCAGTTCAAGGCTGTACCAATTTGGCCAGAAGTGGTTCCGGGATGTTTCATCATCACAGCATCTTAAAAAAATGCAGAAAATAAAGTTAGAAGCACATTAATCCTAGAAATTAATATCTGTGAGAAACATTTAGGATTGTCTAGAGCGCACATCATATAAATGTCATCATAAAGTAATATTATCTTATAAAATACATAATGTAAATGAAGTAAAACACTTACTTAAATACATATTTTAAATGAGATACTTACTTCTAGTGTTTCCCTGTTAAAAAACGACCTCCAGCTCAGCACTGCATAGCAATTCAGATCTATGAGAAATGTTTAGGCTTGTTTATGCATGCACTGCATAACTTTATAAATATCGTCATAAAGTAATATTATCTTATAAAACACATCGCAATTGAGGTAAAACACTTACTTTTGGTGCTTCCATGATAAAACCAGCTTCCCTGTCTGCTCCGCATCGCGAGTGAAAGGAAATAACGTTAACGTTATCTCTCAAAGAAAAAGTTTAGGAGTAGATGCACAGTGATTACTCGTCTGTTCCTCTTTGTGAGTGGAAAAAAAATGTCTTTGAGAAAAGTTTAGCGGCATACAGCACATTAATATCGTTATAAAACGACATGATATTACAAAACACATTTTGTGCATAGATTAAACACTTTATTTCGTTGTTTCCCGTCCTCATATGCTCCGCATCGCGAGGAAAGAAAATGGCGTCACAAGGAAAATCCGATATGACTATAAGGATATAAGGCGTTGTACCGGTGCTGTTGTGCTAATCCTCTAAAATTCAACACCTCAAGTTTAAATCTTTACTCTAAAAGTCCTTAACGCCAGGATTTTAACACTGCGATTTTGCTAATGATCCATTCATAGACTCTTTAAGTATCTGCCCATTAAAATCCAAACAGTGACTTTTTTTTTTATTCGTTTTTTTTTTTTTTTTTTCGACAGGGCAGTGTACTTAAAAAAAAAACTCCTTCCTTTGTGTTCAGCAGAACAAATAAATCTATAAAGATATGGAACAACTAGAGGCTGAGAAAATCATGAAAGAATTTTCATTTTTGTTATTTATTTAACAGGAAATTCCTGTACAGTGTATCTGATGGGTTTGTATGCATGTGCTTTCATCAGATTTGTACATTTTTGTACATTGTACCTATGAGCTATATTGTCTTTTTAAATTCAGTATTACAAGAATGTTATTCAAGACAGTCAGTACCTTTAAGAAGAATTAAAAAAAAATAACAACGAGCTGTGTATTGTATGACAATAAAAATGTAGCCTTTTTTCTTACCTGCTTTCATGACTATCTATAGGATCAAAATATTCTGTAAAAAGTAAAAAAAAAAAAAGTTACTGTGTAAACTGCGTAGAAAAAAAAAAGGTCATCCACATGTTTGTACATGTTCACATATATTAACTATCGTTTTATATGTTCATATATGGCCATATATCGCATTTCTTGAGGACCACGCAAGAAACTTCATGAACCTCTCCAACCTGACATGCAACCTGGACGACTGCCTCATCACGTCCTACCCTGCTGGATTAAACACCTTCACACGAGCGCAGTCGTACGGGGACAGACCTCGAGAGTCCAGCCCAAAACCATCGCACTGTGTGGAGCATCAGTCTGATCCTGCAGCGGATGAGAGTGTGAGGGGTGCGGAGGAAAGCCCCGTCCACTGTACCTCCACTGACGGTGAGCTGAGGAAGTACTGGGGAGACTTGATTGACTTTTATTCTGATATACCCGGTCTTCTTCTGCCATCATTTTAACTCTGCCTGTCCTGTAATGGCCAAGGAGGCCATTTATGAACTCACTGTCTGCCCTGAACTGTCTGTCTGTCTTGTCACGACCACGGAGGTCGTTCCCCTTTCCGTGGCACTCACTATAATGGTTTTGTGTGTGTGGGCCACACACACCACCACTGCTGCTCCCTAAGTCCCTCTCTGTCCCACCTTTTGTTTTTGCGGCTTGAGTTTAGTCTGTGTATTTCAGTTCCTCTCTGTTCAGTTCAAGTTTGTTGGGTCTCGTCGATTGTTACGTGTTTCCTGCCTCCCTTGTGTGCGTTCTGTCTGTGTTTGGATTTATTAAAGACTGTTAACCTTCATCTTCGTGTTTGTTTGTCTTCATCAACACAGTAACTGTGACAATTATCTTCAGTCTTTGGTGACATGCAGAATTAATATGTTCCGTCTTTATAGTTGCCTGTTCAAATGTAGACTACTGTCTGTCGATGCCTTTTCTAGTTTTGAGGCTCAACTCCTGTATATCAATCTCAATAGTCTTTTGGTAATGTGCATCCTTATTTACAGACCTCCCAAAGGTAGTACAACACTTATTCATGAGTTTTCATAGTTTCTGTCAAATCAAGTGTCACGATGCGATAGACTGTTGGTTCTGGGGGATTTTAACATCTATGTCTGCTGCCCCTCTAAACCTACGGTTAAAATATTATGAGTCTCATTGTCTCGCTCAGTTTTGCACACTGTGTCTTCTCTTCCACTCATCATCTAGGTCATACACTAGATCAGTGGTCTCAAACTCATTCCTGGTGGGCCGCAGCTCTGCAGAGTTTAGCTCCAGCTCACACCTGCTTGGAGTTTGTAGTAATCCTGAAGACTCTGATGAGCTGGATCAGGTGTGTTTGATTAGGGTTGGAGTGAAACTGTCCAGGAACTGAGTTTGAGTCCACTGCACTAGATCTTATTTTGCCTCATGTCTCTCTGTGCACATGTTGAGTACTCGATGCTGATGTTTCTGATCACTGTTCTGTATTATTTGAACCTGCAGTCCTATATCACACCACTACTGCAATAGAATTTTCTGTTTTATTCTACATTTTTCTCTAATTCTGAGGTCTCTTTTTTACGTGACATGAACTCTGCTTGTTCTGCTGCATTGAATACTGAGTGCAGGAGCGCTGAACACAGCTGGAACAAAGATGGGCTTCTTATCAAAATGTAAAAGATTGTCTAACCATCTGTCAAAAGTCTGTCAGTGATGCACAATCTCAATACTTCTCAAATTTGGTTACCATGAATGCAAACACGCCTGTCTGCTATCTCTGTAACTTTTTTTATCCTCTAAAAAAAAAAAAACAGTTACAGTTTCTGGAGATGGACATTTTTGTCCTCTGTGGACCTATCTGTAACTTTAACTTTTTTTCATTGACGCACAAGGGTTAAAATCGAGTACTGGAATTGAATCGAGGAATCGTGACAGCGCTAGTTGCATCTTGAAAATGTGGCCTTAAGTATAAAGTATTATGCAAGAATTAATATATATTTTATGACCAGTATTTGTATTCTCCTGAAACTTTCAAAATACTATATGTTTCTTGCTCATTCAATTAATATAATGCACACAAAGACCTCCTTGGTAAATTAATTTAAACCTAGACATGGAAAGATGATCCGTCATTTCATTATCATTACTTGAAAATTTAGCTTTAACATTTTTAAGATTTATTGTACAATAGAAATTAAATTTAACTTAAAATGATAATTATTTTAGTCAAAGCTAAGTCATAGCCCTAGAAAAATGTCACTTAAAATCTCAGAATAAATCAGTTGTTCTTGAGGTGTGTGAATAGAAGTGTAAAATGCTGATGTTGAGTGTGTATTGTGTGTTGATGTTTGTGTAATGGTTGTGATTGTTTGTGAGTGGAGTGTGAATGAAGGTGTGTGTTTCCTGATCTCTCTGATAATGAGTGCTGTAGATCTGCTGATGAGTCTGAGCGCTTCCTAGAACTGCTCACATCCTTCCAGTGCTTCGTTTGCTTTGTCTTCAGCCGTAAGGACGACCTCCTGAAATCTCAATCAAACCGCAGCGTTTCAGCGCTTTAGTCAGACTTCATGACTGTTTGATCTCCTTCAAGAATCTGATGAAGATTCACAGAGTCTCCTGATCTTCACCTCACACTTTCTACAGCTGCTGCTGGACATTCAAGGTATTTTCCTCTCTAAAACTTTAACTTCATTAGTATCATTAGTATGTATGAATGTATAGTGTTTTACCCCTGTGATGGAGTTACATTTAGAGTTACATTTCATTATTTAGAAGAAATGATTTTAACCATTTTTACAGTCACTGCTCCTTTAAACAAAACAAAGAGGAAATCTGATTTTATTTACTGCCTTTATATTCTGTGGAGAAAGTGAGATGAAATCAGATGATTATATACATCATGAAATGATTCAGTTTTTGTTAATAAATTAGAGTAAATCTCTGCAAACAGAAACTAAATTATAAACTACAAATTCTAAAACATTGCGTTCTTTCTGATCCTTTGTACCATAAAAATAAAGACACTTTATCTTTATTTAATGTGTTGATGAATGAGAGTCTCACAAATGTTCAGTAGTTGTGTTATAATTACAATCACTTCACACTAAATTACATTTAGATTTTGAAAAGTCTCAGTGGTGTCGATAGCTTTGGAAATCTGTGATTTATCCTTTAAACCAATCCATTCTCTGACTGTGTGAGTGTGTTTTCTGTAAGTGAGTTTCTATTGTTGTGTTTATTGTGTGAACAGGACTTTTATTTTGGCGGGGCGGGATGACGTCACAAGGCTGCGTCGCGCGTCTGCGTCTGTGTTTCTGCTGAAGAAAGGTTTGTGATTTTAATCCTTTACTGTGTTTGATCCAAATCTCATTTCTCGCTCTGCATATTTTCCATGTGTCTCTCTTAGTTAACACACCTGATTCAGATGAACAGAAGAGTTAGAAGTGACTCCGAGCACGAACTATTAAACAACAGACACAGAACAATACAGATATTATAAAGCCATGGAAACAAAAGAGAAAAAAAGAAAATAAATGAAACAAACAAAAACAAACAAACATAGACATGCATGATCTTTACATCACTCAAAGACAGTTTTGATTTGCTTTTCCGCTGAATAGTACAAAAACAGTTTCCAATTCTTCATAAAACACTGTGAAACAAGGTTTTTGTTAGAAAATGTACACGTATGGAGGTGAAACTTAGCTAGTAAAATAAAAAGATTAATGACAACAGCTTCATCATTCACATTATCACAGTTAAGATATCCAAAAACTACATTTTCAAAATGCAAATTAAAATTAAAAAGTACCTTTTCTTTAATAAACACAGAGACCTCATACCATAGCTTTTTGTTGTTGTTGTTGTTGTTGTTTAACAGGGTAGATTTTATGAATTATTTTGAAAGAGATTTCTTTTGTCTTGTTTGTAATTGTGAGGTAATAACCAAACACTTTCCCATTTAGGATTCCTAACAAATTTAGCCCAAGAAGCAACAGAGCAAGGTTTGGTAGCAACCTCCTTTAAAAATAGAGAACGGATAGATTTGTTATGTTTAGCCTGTGAAAAACAAATGTTACCACATATGGTTTCAGATAGATTGACTATGGGCACATTTACCAACTCCACATCTCTAAATAAGGAAACTAAACCAGAATTAACTGCAGAGAAAAGCAGAGCAGGGCTCCCACACTTCTTGAAAGAACTGGAATATCAGACACGTGGATTCAAGGCCTGGAAAGTACTTGAAAACAAATATAGGTCCTTGAAAGTGCTTGAAATAAATTTAAAATCAATTTTGTTTGGTAGAATGGCGCTATTTCAAAAATGTTCCTGTATGTGCAGTCAAAGACTAAATGAAACGCATTAATGATTGAGGTGAGATGGGGTAGTGCAAGAAAAAAAATCATAGCATGCGAGCTGATGCATGAACCTGTGGAGAATGAGTGCATTTGTGACTGAAAACTGAAAAAATATTTAAGATCATCAGTGCAAATGAGCCTATCAGTATATTTGTGCTTGCGCTGAGGGAGATTCAAAGGTTTCTAATGTACTTACAGCGTGTTTTTGCAGTGGTGTATCACAGACATGTGTTGATTCCTTGAACACAACTACGTTTACATGCACAATTTTTGGTTCAATCTGACTGAATTAATTCCAATTGATGAATCTGAATGTAGTGTTTACATGAACACTAAATAAAGTGATCGGGTTGATGTACAGTGCGCAAATATATTCTCTTCTGGCAGTTTTACTTTCATTTTAAAGTATCTTTTTTATTTAAATCATTTAATATTTCTATATTCAAAATGTTATATATAAAACATTAACCTCAACATGAATTTATGAATTTGATTGCACTCATGCGACCGCTGAGCCTCAGTAAACGTGAAAATACACCTACAAGACACTTCTGTGTTTGTCTGTTTGACAAAAGATTACATACTTTTAATAATGTTAGAAAAATGCCATTACAAAGGTAAAAATAAAATTTCCTGTAAATCACTTTAAGGAGTCAAATGTCGTCTTGTGATGGGAAGGCTAATATTTGATCAGAATTTGATTTAATATTTGATTAGAAGGTGCTTCTGAAATTTTTGACTGTTATTTTTTTTTTTTTTTGGTTTCATTCTATTAAACAAAAGTTATTTTAAATTTATTTCGAGCACTTTCAAGGACCTATATTTGTTTTCAAGTACTTTCCAGGCCTTGAATCCATGTGTCTGATATTCCAGTTCTTTCAAGAAGTGTGGGAGCCCTGCTCTGCTTTTCTCTGCAGTTAATTCTGGTTTAGTTTCCTTATTTAGAGATGTGGAGTTGGTTAATGTGCCCATAGTCAATCTCTCTGAAACTGTATGTGGTAACATAAAAGTGTAGAGCCCTGTTTAACCATTTTTTAATTTCAAAATTACAGCAAGGAAAAAAAAAAAACAGTTTGATGCAAGAATATACTTTATCAATATTTGAGAAATTCAAAATTTCTTTGAACACAACTGCTCAAAATGGTCTAAATTTATGAAACCTACACCTTTAAAACCTTGTTACTCTGAAATGTTTCATGTAAATGTTAAGTGTAAGTGAAATGTTAAGTACTGTAAGAGCTCTTTCATGACACTACATACGCTGGCGTGTGAATTTGATAGGTGCTTGATATAAAACAAATAGTGCTTTAAAAAGTCCTTGAATCTGATGTTCATGAAAGAGTGGGAACCTGCCAGAGAGAATTCCTTGGAAGTCACAGGAAGATTAAAGTGTACAAGAAACTCCTCATATGTCATAAGACACTCTTGAGTATTAAACAAATGAGACATCAAAACAATACCCTTATCAAACCAGCTTTTCAAAAAAATATGGATTTACTGAAGCTTGACGGCCATGCCGAATACCTCTTTCTAAAGTAAATCTCTGTGTAGTACCATGTCCTAATTAAACTGAGCCGTTTCCCCTTCAGCATACAGCATTTTCATCACATTACAAAAATATGGCCCGAAACCAAAATGCTCTAAACAAAACAAAAAAAAAAAAAAAATGAAAAGATGCTTAATAGTGTCAAAAGCTTTGAAGAAGTCCAAAAACAGAATTAAACTATTGTCTTCGATGGGAAGGCTGATAGGTCTCCAGTTGTCTAAGAGAATAATGTCCTTTTTAGGTTTAGGTATTAAGCCAGTGACACCTTGCTTCATACGAACAGAAAGCTCACAGCAGTTTAATCTCTCTATATAACCTTGCAGGAGGAATGTAAATGTAAAATTGCTTCCTTAACCTCATCGATAGTACTTGGCGAGTCACATAACATTTTTTTCCTCATGACTAATAGAATTGACATTACCAAGATGTTTACTAAAAGTATCCGGATCAGCTTTAGATTTATACAAATTTGAATAAAACTTATAACAAAATTGGGAAATTTCCTTAGGATTTTCTGAGACACCCCCTCCAATATTTAACTGAAAACAGAATTTGGCTTAGCCCTGTTTTTCTCAAGCTTAAAAAAATAGTAAGACATCTGTTCTCCGTATTCAAGCACCTTTGCCTCGACCTTATAAAAGCACCTTCCGCTCTTAATTTAGACAAATCATCCAACTTAATTTGCAAATCAACTAAAGAGGCTTTCTGACTATCAGACAAATTTTCAGGTAAGATCCTGGTAATAGACGAGATTTCACTTACAATATTAACTTCTTCAAGACGTTTTAATTTAGCCAAATTAGCACTAATTAGGTACTTTCCAACTTCATATTTTAACAATTCTCAATTTATACCACAATTAAGTTTTGCTTTGCTGCAATAAAAAACAATAAGCCTTTCCATCTCTGATTTAACCTCATTATGATTTTGCAACAAGCTATTCATTTTCCGATAAGAAGATCCCTTGTTAAAACGAGCATCGTTCTGCCCGTCGCTGCCGTCCAATGCAGATGGTCACTCTCAACTTGTAACTGGGCAGTGCTCGGAGATAATTCAAGTTATCTCTAATGCATTCGTTCATTTCGTCAAGGTATTTTTGTTCTTCTCTAGTGTCGCAGTAGTTAATAATCAGTACCACAATTTCTGTGTGTGGTAATCGGGTTCTCGCCATCTTATAGGCTCTCTGGATCTCCTTATTGGTCGATGTGAATCATTTTGGGAACACTTGTTAATCCCAAATGATAGCGCTAAAATTTCCGGTTCTAACGCGATGGTGGCTTTCTCAACTAAACTGCCAGCATGTTGGGATTTTGATCAATCTGTAGGTCAGAGATGCTAAAAGCAGGGATCCTAGAGACGTTGGAGTCCCTGATTATCACATACTTCTTTTTTAAATTTAAGCTCCAATCAATTTGTTTTCTCCCAGTTTTAGTGTGTCTATATGGTCTTCCCACTGATTTCGGTGTGGTTGGTGTTGGGGCAGCTACTGTGACTTGCTTTGGAGGTTGTTGTTATTTTGTTTGTAGATTTTGCAGTGATTCAGTTGTACGGTTTCCCTCTTTGGGCCGTGCGTCATCCTTCTGTCCCTCTTTTTCTGTTGGTTTGTTTGCCGTCTCTTTTGTGGGAGAGGCACGAGCAATCAAACTAACTGAAACGGGAGATCGGAAAGCATTAAAATGTGTCGTCGAATTTCTAACTGCGTCATCACTGATGTAAATCATCAAAAGGTTCATATCCATCTTCCTTCTAAACAAATAATCATTAATTTCATGTGATACAATAAATAATGAATTAAATATGCCTTAAAAATCATCTGTTTACCTGGACAAAACAAGTCATGATAAAAGGTTAAAAACAACATATTGAACACAAATCTCCTCGGTCGACCCTGCAAAAGATTAGTTTACATTTATAAAAAGAATTTTTGAACATAAAATATCATTTACTCTCTTATAAATGATGATTATGCAACCATTGCATAATTAATGAATCATTTTCTTACTCATTTCTGTGTATTTGTATCAGTACAACACAACTGATATATTAACTGACAAAATAGTCAAGTAAGAAAATAAAAATGTCATGTATCATGATTAAAAAGAGCATTTTTTTTTTGCAAATAAAGAGGTGTACGATACTGTATACAAATAAAGTAATTAGTTTTTAAATCAGATCATTTTGTAAATATCATAGGGTTGAATGTATTGTTGAATTCATATAAAAATGTGTTTAGACTTGCTGTCCTGTATGTAAACATTGCTTTTTTTTTTTTTTTTTCAAAGAAATTTTAACGATGAAATCAGGCATGATATTTTTGTATCACTTCCTGGTGTTTTTCTGTTGTCCCACAGATATTAATTAGTAAATTCAGTGTTTTGTTATGGAGATATACGCAAGTTAAAGGGTCTTCATTTCAAAAGCTTCCTCTAACAAGATGGCACTGGCGTGGATTAGGGATCAAAGATCAGAGAGAGATCAGAGATCAGATAATGTCCGACCC
>CM070010.1:10143241-10170132 GCA_036247105.1 Cirrhinus mrigala
AAATTCATGCATTCAACATTTCTAAAATGTAAAATGTATTGTATTCTTGTTACAGAATGTCTAAATTATACTTTGCAAGTGCAGGAAAATTGATAAGATAACGCGTTGATTTATGATTTGGGAGGAGAAACACAGCAATATTCGGAGTTAAGAGATGTGTTGATTTAGGATGTGTCCAAAAGCTGAGCTTAAAAACTCATGACACCATAAAATTGTGCTTTTTAGCTATTGGTCTTAGCCATTGCTTTTTGCCATCACTCTTGCCGCTGCTTTTTGCGTTGCCAGCCACTCCTCTAAAACGCAAACATGAGGAGATCGTCACATTTCTTTATTTTACTTTAATCTTTTCCTTTCCGTTGAGAGTTTCATGTTCTAAGTTAAGTTTTGCCGCTAAGCTGTGTCTCAGACTTCGTGCCCACCTCAAAACTTCAACCAGCGCACACGACTCCATCCTCCAGCCAACGCCCAAGACATCACTTCCAACGACCACGGACTTCCAGCCAATCAGCAACCTTGGGGAACCCCTTTCTGCAACGATGTCATCAAAGGAAACCCTTTAACACAAAGGCAACTGTAAGTACCTCCAGATTCAGCTGAACTGGTGCATTTCATATAAAGTTAAATAACCTCATTGAGAAACTCAACACGAGGGTTAATTAGATAATTGATGGTTGTTCAGGTCTAAACAATTGCATATATTGCTGGGATTTCATAATTTCACTCTTCTAAACTCATTCTTTCCTCACTTTCTCTCTTTCTGTAACCTGTGTGAATGTGTGTCTGTGTTAGATTTGTTTATGTCTTATATTGATCCAATAAAGCCTTATTTATACCGAAAGGAGAAGTATCTTGTGTTTTGGGCTTATAAGTCAATGTCTTAAACTGCTGATCTTATGACTGTGCTAATAAATAGTGTTTTCCCTGTATGTTGGACAGTAATATCCATTGCAGAGTTGATGTTATACGGCTCTCTCAGTGAATCGCTGGCTGATTCATTGATCCACAGTAGAACAGAGATTCTGTTCAAATTCCCAATAAAATCTTAAATAATTCCCTTTGAGCTAAATTGACCTGTTTCCCTTACAGGAGAGTTGAGGATTGTGTGTAGATTATGTCTGTGTTTGTATTTATTAAAGACTGTTGACCTTCTTCTTTGTGTTGGTTCGTCTTCGTCACCCTGACAGAAGACCCGACCTACAAAAAAAAAGTGAAGTGGAGTGTGTCCCCTTGTTTTGTTTTTCCGTTTTTTGAACGTTTTGGTTTTTTTTTGGTTTATGGACCATCCTGTATTCCTCCTCCTCTTACGAAAATCTGAAATATGGCATTATATGTAAAACACATATATAATATATAAGTCCATGTATGAATTACACAGATATACAAAATATATGTCAGACACTTGTACATATATGCAACATATATTTCAGAATATTACAAAAATGTCCGCTTTCAAATGTGCAACATATATTTTCCCAAATACACACATATATGGAACATATATGTCTATATAATACATGTTCATATATGGGCAACAATGTTTATCTTTGTATTTATTACATATATATAAAAGTATATGTAAATTAATTATGTTAACTATAAGTTACAAATATGTGAACTAAAGACTAATATAAATGGCAAAAACACAATAAGGTTAATGTTTCAAAAACTTATCAAAAATTAACTGATCATTGCAGCTACAAAACACAGCAATATTAACACATTTATTTTAAAGTTATTTAAAATGTATTTAAAGGGATAGTTCCCCAAAAATGAAAGTGATGTAATTATTTACTCACCATCATGTTGGTCCAAACCTGTATGGGCTTCTTTCTTCTGCTGACAAAGGATGATATTCTGAAGAATGTTTGTTACCAAACAGTTTTGGGGCTCCACTTACTTCCTTAGTATTTTGCTACCATGGAAGTGAGTGGACATCAATCATGGTAACGTACATTCCTCACAATACATGTTTTGTGTTCAGCAGAAGAAAGAATCTCATTTAGGTTTGGATCAACTTGATGGTGAGTAAATAAAACAATTTTTTATTTTTGGCTTAAGTAACAGTAAACAATCAAGTGACAACTACTGTAATTCTGAACGTTTTCTTTTGCTGATGCAGTTCAGAGCTCTGCCATTTTGCAGTTCAAGGCTGTACCAATTTGGCCAGAAGTGGTTCTGGGATGTTTCATCATCACAGCGTCTTAAAAAAATGCAGAAAATTAAGTTAGAAGCACATTAATCCTAAAAAGGGCAAGACGATGAAGAGAAATCAAAAAATGAATTCATTGCTATTTTCCATATTCTTCTATATATATGGGCACAAGAGGATGAAACCAACAAAACAGTCCACAGGGGTGTGCCCTCATTTGGTCTTTCCTGTTCCGTTTTTTTTTATGTCGTCATTGGTTAATTCCTTACACCTGTCTGTGTCTCATTAGCTACCCTATATAAGCTTGATTCAGTTCCTTGTTTGTGGTCAGTTCTTAATGTTAGTTAACATTAAGTTGGCATGTGTTTTCCCTGATGTTTCTGTTCCCTTGTTGGATTTTATTATTAAAGTACGTTTGTATTATTTCCTCGTCCCTAGAGCTCCTTCCTGCACACGACCCTGACAAGGACACAAATAATACAATTTCATGATTTTTTTTTTTTTTGTTTTTGTTTTTTAAACATGACTTTTATTAAAAGCTACCTTCACGTCAGCACTGCATAGAAATTAATATCTACGAGAAAAATTTAGGAACATTTAGGGCACACATCATTAAATAACATTATCTTATAAAATACATAATGTAAATGAAGTAAAACACTTAATTCTAGTGTTTCCCTGTTAAAAGCCACCTCCACCTCAGCACTGCACAGCAATTCAGATCTATGAGAAATGTTTAGGTGCACACAGCATATTAATATCATCATAAAGTAATATTACACATAATGTAAATGAAGTAAAACACTTACTTTTGGCATTTTCCTTGATGAAACCAACTTTCCCGTCTGCACCGCATTGTGATTGAAAGAAAATATCTCTCTGAGAAAAAGTTTAGCAGAGCACAGTGCATAAATATCACTATGACATTATAAAATACTCATTTTAAATGAGGTAAAACGCTTACTCCTTACTTTTCCCTGTTAAAAGCGTTCGCTGTCAGCACTGCATAGCAATTCAAAATTGTGAGAAATGTTTAGGTGCACACAGCATATTAATGTGGTCATAAAATAATATAATACATAATGTAAATGAGGTAAAACACTTACTTTATGTTTTCCTTGATAAAACCTGTCTGGGTTTCCCTGTCTGCTCTGCATCGTGATTGAAAGAAAATATTGCTCTGAGAAAAAGTTTAAATACATAAAATACATTTTAAATGAGATAAAACACTTTCCCTGTTAAAAATGATCTCTACGTCAGCACTGTTTAGCAACTGAGATCTGTGAGAAACGTTTATGTTGGTTTAGGCACATACAGTTATAAAATACATATTTTAAATGAGGCAAAACACTTACTTCTTACGTTTCCCTGTTAAAAGCGACCTCCACGTCAACACTGCATAGCAATTCAGATCTATGAGAAACGTTTAGGCTCACACTGCGTAATGTTAATATCGTTGTAAAGTAATGTTATCTTATAAAACACATATCGCAATTGAGGTAAAACACTTACTTTCGGTGTTTCCTTGATAATCAAAGAAAAAGTTTAGGAGTAAATGCACAGCGATTAATCATCTGTTCCGCTTTGTGAGTGGAAAAAAAAAAATGTCTCTGAGAAAAGTTTAGCGGCATACAGCACATTAATATCGTTATAAAATATGATGTTACAAAACACATTTTGTGCATAGATTAAACACTTTATTTCGTTGTTTCCCGTCCTCATATGCTCAGCATCGCGAGGAAAGAAAATGGCGTCACACAAGGAAATATCCCGGATATGACTAATAAGGATATAAGGCCGTATTTACACCGGGTGCTGTTTGTGTTAATCCTCTAAAATTCAACACCACATTTAAATCTTTACTCTAAAAGTCTTTAACACCAGGATTTTAACACTGTGATTTTGCTAATGATCCATTCATAGACTCTTTAAGTATCTGCCCATTAAAATCCAAACAGTGACTTTTTTTTTTTATTCGTTTTTTTTTTTTTTTTTTTTCGACAGGGCAGTGTACTTAAAAAAAAACTCCTTCCTTTGTGTTCAGCAGAACAAATAAATCTATAAAGATATGGAACAACTAGAGGCTGAGAAAATCATGAAAGAATTTTCATTTTTGTTATTTATTTAACAGGAAATTAGTTTAAGACAAAAACAAATTTCCTGTACAGTGTATTTGATGGGTTTGTATGCATGTGATTTCATCAGATTTGTACATTTTTGTACATTGTACCTATGAGCTATATTGTCTTTTTAAATTCAGTATTACAAGAATGTTATTCAAGACAACCTTTAAGAAGAATTAAAAAAAATAACGAGCTGTGTATTGTATGACAATAAAAATGTAGCCTTTTTTCTTACCTGCTTTCATGACTATCTATAGGATCAAAATATTCTGTAAAAAGTAAAAAAAAAAAAAAAAGTTACTGTGTAAACTGCGTAGAAAAAAAAAAGGTCATCCACATGTTTGTACATGTTCACATATATTAACTATCGTTTTATATGTTCATATATGGCCATATATCGCATTTCTTGAGGACCACGCAAGAAACTTCATGAACCTCTCCAACCTGACATGCAACCTGGACGACTGCCTCATCACGCCCTACCCTGCTGGATTAAACACCTTCACACGAGCGCAGTCGTACGGGGACAGACCTCGAGAGTCCAGCCCAAAACCATCGCACTGTGTGGAGCATCAGTCTGATCCTGCAGCGGATGAGAGTGTGAGGGGTGCGGAGGAAAGCCCCGTCCACTGTTCCTCCACTGACGGTGAGCTGAGGAAGTACTGGGGAGACTTGATTGACTTTTATTCTGATATACCCGGTCTTCTTCTGCCATCATTTTAACTCTGCCTGTCCTGTAATGGCCAAGGAGGCCATTTATGAACTCACTGTCTGCCCTGAACTGTCTGTCTGTCTTGTCACGACCACGGAGGTCGTTCCCCTTTCCGTGGCACTCACTATAATGGTTTTGTGTGTGTGGGCCACACACACCACCACTGCTGCTCCCTAAGTCCCTCTCTGTCCCACCTTTTGTTTTTGCGGCTTGAGTTTAGTCTGTGTATTTCAGTTCCTCTCTGTTCAGTTCAAGTTTGTTGGGTCTCGTCGATTGTTACGTGTTTCCTGCCTCCCTTGTGTGCGTTCTGTCTGTGTTTGGATTTATTAAAGACTGTTAACCTTCATCTTCGTGTTTGTTTGTCTTCATCAACACAGTAACTGTGACAATTATCTTCAGTCTTTGGTGACATGCAGAATTAATATGTTCCGTCTTTATAGTTGCCTGTTCAAATGTAGACTACTGTCTGTCGATGCCTTTTCTAGTTTTGAGGCTCAACTCCTGTATATCAATCTCAATAGTCTTTTGGTAATGTGCATCCTTATTTACAGACCTCCCAAAGATAGTACAACGCTTATTCATGAGTTTTCATAGTTTCTGTCAAATCAAGTGTCACGATGCGATAGACTGTTGGTTCTGGGGGATTTTAACATCTATGTCTGCTGCCCCTCTAAACCTACGGTTAAAATATTATGAGTCTCATTGTCTCGCTCAGTTTTGCACACTGTGTCTTCTCTTCCACTCATCATCTAGGTCATACACTAGATCAGTGGTCTCAAACTCATTCCTGGTGGGCCGCAGCTCTGCAGAGTTTAGCTCCAGCTCACACCTGCTTGGAGTTTGTAGTAATCCTGAAGACTCTGATGAGCTGGATCAGGTGTGTTTGATTAGGGTTGGAGTGAAACTGTCCAGGAACTGAGTTTGAGTCCACTGCACTAGATCTTATTTTGCCTCATGTCTCTCTGTGCACATGTTGAGTACTCGATGCTGATGTTTCTGATCACTGTTCTGTATTATTTGAACCTGCAGTCCTATATCACACCACTACTGCAATAGAATTTTCTGTTTTATTCTACATTTTTCTCTAATTCTGAGGTCTCTTTTTTACGTGACATGAACTCTGCTTGTTCTGCTGCATTGAATACTGAGTGCAGGAGCGCTGAACACAGGTGGAACAAAGATGGGCTTCTTATCAAAATGTAAAAGATTGTCTAACCATCTGTCAAAAGTCTGTCAGTGATGCACAATCTCAATACTTCTCAAATTTGGTTACCATGAATGCAAACACGCCTGTCTGCTATCTCTGTAACTTTTTTTATCCTCTAAAAAAAAAAAAAACAGTTACAGTTTCTGGAGATGGACATTTTTGTCCTCTGTGGACCTATGTGTAACTTTAACTTTTTTTCATTGACGCACAAGGGTTAAAATCGAGTACTGGAATTGAATCGAGGAATCGTGACAGCGCTAGTTGCATCTTGAAAATGTGGCCTTAAGTATAAAGTATTATGCAAGAATTAATATATATTTTATGACCAGTATTTGTATTCTCCTGAAACTTTCAAAATACTATATGTTTCTTGCTCATTCAATTAATATAATGCACACAAAGACCTCCTTGGTAAATTAATTTAAACCTAGACATGGAAAGATGATCCGTCATTTCATTATCATTACTTGAAAATTTAGCTTTAACATTTTTAAGATTTATTGTACAATAGAAATTAAATCTAACTTAAAATGATAATTATTTTAGTCAAAGCTAAGTCATAGCCCTAGAAAAATGTCACTTAAAATCTCAGAATAAATCAGTTCTGCTAGAGGTGTGTGAATAGAAATGTAAATCATGGTAAAATGCTGATGTTGAGTGTGTATTGTGTGTTGATGTTTGTGTAATGGTTGTGATTGTTTGTGAGTGGAGTGTGAATGAAGGTGTGTGTTTCCTGATCTCTCTGATAATGAGTGCTGTAGATCTGCTGATGAGTCTGAGCGCTTCCTAGAACTGCTCACATCCTTCCAGTGCTTCGTTTGCTTTGTCTTCAGCCGTAAGGACGACCTCCTGAAATCTCAATCAAACCGCAGCGTTTCAGCGCTTTAGTCAGACTTCATGACTGTTTGATCTCCTTCAAGAATCTGATGAAGATTCACAGAGTCTCCTGATCTTCACCTCACACTTTCTACAGCTGCTGCTGGACATTCAAGGTATTTTCCTCTCTAAAACTTTCACTTCATTAGTATCATTAGTATGTATGAATGTATAGTGTTTTACCCCTGTGATGGATATACATTTAGAGTTATATTTCATTATTTAGAAGAAATGATTTTAACCATTTTTACAGTCACTGCTCCTTTAAACAAAACAAAGAGGAAATCTGATTTTATTTACTGCCTTTATATTCTGTGGAGAAAGTGAGATGAAATCAGATGATTATATACATCATGAAATGATTCAGTTTTTGTTAATAAATTAGAGTAAATCTCTGCAAACAGAAACTAAATTATAAACTACAGATTCTAAAACATTGCGTTCTTTCTGATCCTTTGTACCATAAAAATAAAGACACTTTATCTTTATTTAATGTGTTGATGAATGAGAGTATCACAAATGTTCAGTAGTTGTGTTATAATTACAATCACTTCACACTAAATTACATTTAGATTTTGAAAAGTCTCAGTGGTGTCGATAGCTTTGGAAATCTGTGATTTATCCTTTAAACCAATCCATTCTCTGACTGTGTGAGTGTGTTTTCTGTAAGTGAGTTTCTATTGTTGTGTTTATTGTGTGAACAGGACTTTTATTTTGGCGGGGCGGGATGACGTCACAAGGCTGCGTCGCGCGTCTGCGTCTGTGTTTCTGCTGAAGAAAGGTTTGTGATTTTAATCGTTTACTGTGTTTGATCCAAATCTCATTTCTCGCTCTGCATATTTTCCATGTGTCTCTCTTAGTTAACACACCTGATTCAGATGAACAGAAGAGTTAGAAGTGACTCCGAGCACGAACTATTAAACAACAGACACAGAACAATACAGATATTATAAAGCCATGGAAACAAAAGAGAAAAAAAGAAAATAAATGAAACAAACAAAAACAAACAAACATAGACATGCATGATCTTTACATCACTCAAAGACAGTTTTGATTTGCTTTTCCGCTGAATAGTACAAAAACAGTTTCCAATTCTTCATAAAACACTGTGAAACAAGGTTTTTGTTAGAAAATGTACACGTATGGAGGTGAAACTTAGCTAGTAAAATAAAAAGATTAATGACAACAGCTTCATCATTCACATTATCACAGTTAAGATATCCAAAAACTACATTTTCAAAATGCAAATTAAAATTAAAAAGTACCTTTTCTTTAATAAACACAGAGACCTCATACCATAGCTTTTTGTTGTTGTTGTTGTTGTTTAACAGGGTAGATTTTATGAATTATTTTGAAAGAGATTTCTTTTGTCTTGTTTGTAATTGTGAGGTAATAACCAAACACTTTCCCATTTAGGATTCCTAACAAATTTAGCCCAAGAAGCAACAGAGCAAGGTTTGGTAGCAACCTCCTTTAAAAATAGAGAACGGATAGATTTGTTATGTTTAGCCTGTGAAAAACAAATGTTACCACATATGGTTTCAGATAGATTGACTATGGGCACATTTACCAACTCCACATCTCTAAATAAGGAAACTAAACCAGAATTAACTGCAGAGAAAAGCAGAGCAGGGCTCCCACACTTCTTGAAAGAACTGGAATATCAGACACGTGGATTCAAGGCCTGGAAAGTACTTGAAAACAAATATAGGTCCTTGAAAGTGCTTGAAATAAATTTAAAATCAATTTTGTTTGGTAGAATGGCGCTATTTCAAAAATGTTCCTGTATGTGCAGTCAGAGACTAAATGAGACGGTGTTGATGACTGAGGTGAGATGGGGTAGTGCAAGAAAAAAAATCATAGCATGCGAGCTGATGCATGAACCTGTGGAGAATGAGTGCATTTGTGACTGAAAACTGAAAAAATATTTAAGATCATCAGTGCAAATGAGCCTATCAGTATATTTGTGCTTGCGCTGAGGGAGATTCAAAGGTTTCTAATGTACTTACAGCGTGTTTTTGCAGTGGTGTATCACAGACATGTGTTGATTCCTTGAACACAACTACGTTTACATGCACAATTTTTGGTTCAATCTGACTGAATTAATTCCAATTGATGAATCTGAATGTAGTGTTTACATGAACACTAAATAAAGTGATCGGGTTGATGTACAGTGCGCAAATATATTCTCTTCTGGCAGTTTTACTTTCATTTTAAAGTATCTTTTTTATTTAAATCATTTAATATTTCTATATTCAAAATGTTATATATAAAACATTAACCTCAACATGAATTTATGAATTTGATTGCACTCATGCGACCGCTGAGCCTCAGTAAACGTGAAAATACACCTACAAGACACTTCTGTGTTTGTCTGTTTGACAAAAGATTACATACTTTTAATAATGTTAGAAAAATGCCATTACAAAGGTAAAAATAAAATTTCCTGTAAATCACTTTAAGGAGTCAAATGTCGTCTTGTGATGGGAAGGCTAATATTTGATCAGAATTTGATTTAATATTTGATTAGAAGGTGCTTCTGAAATTTTTGACTGTTATTTTTTTTTTTTTTTTGGTTTCATTCTATTAAACAAAAGTTATTTTAAATTTATTTCGAGCACTTTCAAGGACCTATATTTGTTTTCAAGTACTTTCCAGGCCTTGAATCCACGTGTCTGATATTCCAGTTCTTTCAAGAAGTGTGGGAGCCCTGCTCTGCTTTTCTCTGCAGTTAATTCTGGTTTAGTTTCCTTATTTAGAGATGTGGAGTTGGTTAATGTGCCCATAGTCAATCTCTCTGAAACTGTATGTGGTAACATAAAAGTGTAGAGCCCTGTTTAACCATTTTTTAATTTCAAAATTACAGCAAGGAAAAAAAAAAACAGTTTGATGCAAGAATATACTTTATCAATATTTGAGAAATTCAAAATTTCTTTGAACACAACTGCTCAAAATGGTCTAAATTTATGAAACCTACACCTTTAAAACCTTGTTACTCTGAAATGTTTCATGTAAATGTTAAGTGTAAGTGAAATGTTAAGTACTGTAAGAGCTCTTTCATGACACTACATACGCTGGCGTGTGAATTTGATAGGTGCTTGATATAAAACAAATAGTGCTTTAAAAAGTCCTTGAATCTGATGTTCATGAAAGAGTGGGAACCTGCCAGAGAGAATTCCTTGGAAGTCACAGGAAGATTAAAGTGTACAAGAAACTCCTCATATGTCATAAGACACTCTTGAGTATTAAACAAATGAGACATCAAAACAATACCCTTATCAAACCAGCTTTTCAAAAAAATATGGATTTACTGAAGCTTGACGGCCATGCCGAATACCTCTTTCTAAAGTAAATCTCTGTGTAGTACCATGTCCTAATTAAACTGAGCCGTTTCCCCTTCAGCATACAGCATTTTCATCACATTACAAAAATATGGCCCGAAACCAAAATGCTCTAAACAAAACAAAAAAAAAAAAAATGAAAAGATGCTTAATAGTGTCAAAAGCTTTGAAGAAGTCCAAAAACAGAATTAAACTATTGTCTTCGATGGGAAGGCTGATAGGTCTCCAGTTGTCTAAGAGAATAATGTCCTTTTTAGGTTTAGGTATTAAGCCAGTGACACCTTGCTTCATACGAACAGAAAGCTCACAGCAGTTTAATCTCTCTATATAACCTTGCAGGAGGAATGTAAATGTAAAATTGCTTCCTTAACCTCATCGATAGTACTTGGCGAGTCACATAACATTTTTTTCCTCATGACTAATAGAATTGACATTACCAAGATGTTTACTAAAAGTATCCGGATCAGCTTTAGATTTATACAAATTTGAATAAAACTTATAACAAAATTGGGAAATTTCCTTAGGATTTTCTGAGACACCCCCTCCAATATTTAACTGAAAACAGAATTTGGCTTAGCCCTGTTTTTCTCAAGCTTAAAAAAATAGTAAGACATCTGTTCTCCGTATTCAAGCACCTTTGCCTCGACCTTATAAAAGCACCTTCCGCTCTTAATTTAGACAAATCATCCAACTTAATTTGCAAATCAACTAAAGAGGCTTTCTGACTATCAGACAAATTTTCAGGTAAGATCCTGGTAATAGACGAGATTTCACTTACAATATTAACTTCTTCAAGACGTTTTAATTTAGCCAAATTAGCACTAATTAGGTACTTTCCAACTTCATATTTTAACAATTCTCAATTTATACCACAATTAAGTTTTGCTTTGCTGCAATAAAAAACAATAAGCCTTTCCATCTCTGATTTAACCTCATTATGATTTTGCAACAAGCTATTCATTTTCCAATAAGAAGATCCCTTGTTAAAACGAGCATCGTTCTGCCCGTCGCTGCCGTCCAATGCAGATGGTCACTCTCAACTTGTAACTGGGCAGTGCTCGGAGATAATTCAAGTTATCTCTAATGCATTCGTTCATTTCGTCAAGGTATTTTTGTTCTTCTCTAGTGTCGCAGTAGTTAATAATCAGTACCACAATTTCTGTGTGTGGTAATCGGGTTCTCGCCATCTTATAGGCTCTCTGGATCTCCTTAGCGGTCGTTGTGAATCATTTTGGGAACACTTGTTAATCCCAAATGATAGCGCTAAAATTTCCGGTTCTAACGCGATGGTGGCTTTCTCAACTAAACTGCCAGCATGTTGGGATTTTGATCAATCTGTAGGTCAGAGATGCTAAAAGCAGGGATCCTAGAGACGTTGGAGTTCCTGATTATCACATACTTCTTTTTTAAATTTAAGCTCCAATCAATTTGTTTTCTCCCAGTTTTAGTGTGTCTATATGGTCTTCCCACTGATTTTGGTGTGGTTGGTGTTGGGGCAGCTACTGTGACTTGCTTTGGAGGTTGTTGTTATTTTGTTTGTAGATTTTGCAGTGATTCAGTTGTACGGTTTCCCTCTTTGGGCCGTGCGTCATCCTTCTGTCCCTCTTTTTCTGTTGGTTTGTTTGCCGTCTCTTTTGTGGGAGAGGCACGAGCAATCAAACTAACTGAAACGGGAGATCGGAAAGCATTAAAATGTGTCGTCGAATTTCTAACTGCGTCATCACTGATGTAAATCATCAAAAGGTTCATATCCATCTTCCTTCTAAACAAATAATCATTAATTTCATGTGATACAATAAATAATGAATTAAATATGCCTTAAAAATCATCTGTTTACCTGGACAAAACAAGTCATGATAAAAGGTTAAAAACAACATATTGAACACAAATCTCCTCGGTCGACCCTGCAAAAGATTAGTTTACATTTATAAAAAGAATTTTTGAACATAAAATATCATTTACTCTCTTATAAATGATGATTATGCAACCATTGCATAATTAATGAATCATTTTCTTACTCATTTCTGTGTATTTGTATCAGTACAACACAACTGATATATTAACTGACAAAATAGTCAAGTAAGAAAATAAAAATGTCATGTATCATGATTAAAAAGACCAAAAATTTTTTTTTGCAAATAAAGAGGTGTACGATACTGTATACAAATAAAGTAATTAGTTTTTAAATCAGATCATTTTGTAAATATCATAGGGTTGAATGTATTGTTGAATTCATATAAAAATGTGTTTAGACTTGCTGTCCTGTATGTAAACATTGCTTTTTTTTTTTTTTTCAAAGAAATTTTAATGATGAAATCAGGCATGATATTTTTGTATCACTTCCTGGTGTTTTTCTGTTGTCCCACAGATATTAATTAGTAAATTCAGTGTTTTGTTATGGAGATATACGCAAGTTAAAGGTAATTTCAAAAGCTTCCTCTAACAAGATGGCACTGGCGTGGATTAGGGATCAAGAGGTCCAGAGATCAGATAATGTCCGACCCCGGTTAAGCAAAACAAATAGTCTTCCTTTCTCATGAGTACAACAGCGTTTTCATTTGTCAGCGGGCTTTATGACCAAATCAGGATTATTTTTGAGTTCTTTGATGGCTTTTTTCTCTCGTTTACACAAGTTCTGTTTTTCCAGCAATCCCCAGTTCAGATGCTGATCAGCATACCGATCCGCTCGAATGAGCGAGGCCACTTGAGGAGGTAATCTGGGTAAAGCAGGTGTCCATTCTGAACTGTGTGTAAATGGTAATTTCTTCTTTTTGACGTTCATTCAAAGAACATTTCCAATTTACCTCGTCTATGATAAGCTTGAAGTCCCTGTAATAACTCTACTCTTTGCGTTTTGATGTTAGCTGGCGCCGGGACAAAGGAAAGGCCCTTGTGCCAAACCGCCCTCTGCCCAGTGGTCATTGTGAGCGAGGACGAGTTAATTATGAGTTTGTCTTGACTATTTATGGGGTTAACGGTCCCAGCAAGTTTAGAGGAAAACATCATTTTGTAAGAGAGACGGCCTTATGATCTGTTAATGGCATCGCAGAGATATCAGTTCATGAAAGTCTTATATGAATTTTTATTGCTCCACATGTATGTTCTATCATTCACATTTTTAACCCTCCATATAGCAGTAAGATCTAACCTATGCATAAATGCTTTTCATAAATGAGTTTTATGTCGTCCAGGTGGCCACCTATCAAGGGATTCATTCAGGACAGTATTAAAATCACCACCAATCACTAAGTAAGCATTTGGAAATTTTGACTGCCAATACGTAAGTTTATCTTCCAGAACAAATAACAGCTGATCATTATCAGATCTAGAGTTACACCCATAATAATCAACAACAATAAGAATCACATTACAACACTTTAGAATTAACAAAAAGTGCCCATGGTCATCGCAGTATGTGTGCAACACATCACCTACAAAGTTATTTTTTAAACAGGAAACCCCTGCTGAGTCTCTGAACCATGAGAAAACCATATCTCACTACCCCACTGCCATTTCCAAAAATTAACATTATTAGCTTTAGAATGAGACTCTTGAAAAAATACAGTCAGAACCAAACTGTCACGGGATTCCAAGGAAGACAAAGAAGATCACAATAATCCACAATAATGACTTTAATAAGGTACACAAAAGGAAGATAAACAGACGTGACACCTAACAATAGCAGACAAACCAAAAGGGAGAACACAGGACTATAAATACTAACAGAGTAATTAGGGAGAACTGGAACAGGTGCGTGGCTAATTAACAAATCAACTAAACAAGACCAGGAAACAAAACCATATTTGTCAATATGGAACTCAGGAACAGGAACACAAAGTCCGGAATCCTGACACAAATTGTCTAGAAAAACAATAAGACCTTGCGTTTAACAACGTCTCTTAAACCCCTGACATTCAAGCATACAACAGAAAAAGACTTTTAAAGAACTCACAAACACTGGAACAATGAACCTGCTTAAAGACTTACATGAACTCCATTTCTCAAAGTAGGTCAACAAATTATGAACAAAGCAGCACCATATCAAATATCAAAAATTGCAAAAAACTTTAATAAAAAATTACAGGCAGTCTCTAAAACGTGTCTGAACAGTGCACCTGAAAAATCTGTTAAAGTCAGAACTGGCAACGTCTGTTATTACAATCAAAGCACTTTAAGTAGGTAGGATGATTTCACCCCGAATGAAAGCTCTGCCTCCGACGAAGAATGCCGTCTTTCCCTCTGCACACGCTTTTTGGACCTGGCCACAGCTTTCTTCTCCTTTTGCGATCATCGGCAAAAAAAATCCTGCATGAAACGGAGATGAGAGATACACGTGAAATATGAGCAGCGGAGGAGAGGCACGAGGACTGGGATTGAGAAATGATGATATCGAGAACTGTGAAATGAGTTCATAGTTCATGAATGTAACACTGTCATGTTTCTATAACAATAATGAACAGTTTTGTGAGTAAACCGAAAACATGCATCTCATTTCAGTCCCTGTTCATCATAAACACACTGTTTTCTCACTGGCAAATTATGATAAACAAATAGAGCTTTTTCAAACTCAAAACAGTAGCTTGGTTTCCATTCAAACATGAAGCAAATCTTTCCAAAGTTTGCAAAGAAGAAAAAAAAAATCACACAAAAACATGTGAATTTGGTTTGCAGTGCTAGTTTTGAGTGTTTTTTGTGTAATCAGGTGATTTCAGTCCATGAACTGTGACTCTGACTGACTCCCTTACTAGTGCACTGACTACTGAACTAGGGAGCTGATTGAGACGCACACAGAGATTTAGTTTGTGTTTATTTTTCTGTCTGTTCATTACTCTAATCTTAAACACACAGAAAAACTCCTGCTGAAGAGACTGAGATCCACTTAAAGATGGCGTTTATTAAAGACGAGAGTGAAGATGTGAAGATTGAAGAAACATTCAGCCTGAAACAAGAAGATGCTGAGGAACAAGTAATAGAGGAAAGTGTTATAGAGGAGAGTGAAGATGTGAAGATTGAAGAAACATTCAGCCTGAAACAAGAAGATGCTGAGGAACAAGTTATAGAGGAACATGTTATAGAGGAGAGTGAAGATGTGAAGATTGAAGAAACATTGAAACATGAAGATACTGAGGAACGAACAGGTTGGTTTCATTCTCAAAGTCTTTTTTTTTTATTATTATTATTTTTTCCTCCCCGTCTATAATAGATTTTTTTTGTTGTCATCCTCAAAATATATGTATTTTTAATTTCAGTGTACCCAGCGGTACTGTTTATTCGGTACTTTACTCTCTGTGTAATAACTAAAACATTTATTTTAGTGAAAACATAAGTACAAAATAGGACCCTACAGTATTTATTTATTTTTTTTTATTTTTTTTTCAGAAATTCTTGTTTTAATTTTTCTGATAATCAGTTGAAGGCATTAAACATTTCTTTATTTTTCATAAAATGAATATTAAACCCTTTTATTTTTTGCCAAACAAACAGAGGTTTACTGTTAAAATGAATACATGGATGAACAATTGTGAGAATATTCTGTTAAAAATGTTTTAATAGTAATTTAATAATAATAGTATTCTTTTCTACAAGTAGGTGGTTAATTTTGTTGTAATATTTATTTTTAGCATTTAATTGTTTTATTTAAACATTATTACAAATTTAGGCATTTATGTATCACATCTAATATGAGCATTAATGGATGTTATAGTAAATAAAGTTGACTAATCACAGCAAAGCAAGAAAGTAGGCTATGCTTTACCTTTGCATGCCATTGTTGTCTTGCCTCATGTGCGCTGCATGCACGCAATTCTCAAAACACCCACAAGATGGTGGCCTTTATCGTGAACCCGTTATTACAAAACTGATAACCGATTATGGTAAAATGCTTAAATATCGGGAAAAATATTGATAAATCGATATATCAGTCGATCTCTACTTCTATAGCATGAAATGAACATGAATTAACATTAAAAGTTAGGCTACTTTATAAGAGAGTAGTGAATTTTGATTTCACCCACCCATAGATTTTATTAACAGAAGATAGACAAGAGTAATCAACAACTACTTAGTGAATACCATGAATGAAGAAGGAATAAAGTCCATAAGATGCATAAAATGCAAGTGATTGTGTTGGGTGTTGCTATGTCAGAGCTACGTTATCTGGACAGATGTTGCTACTCAACAGTTACAAATACAGAAACAAATAAGGTGAAGAACCTTATTATGCATCAAACAAATACCTGTAAGATTTGTTATCAACTGCAATCAGCTATATAACATCTAATGTAAATTAGAAAAATCATATACTGATAATATAATAAATTAGAAAATCATATACTGATAATATACACTCACCTAAAGGATTATTAGGAACACCTGTTCAATTTCTCATTAATGCAATTATCTAATCAACCAATCACATGGCAGTTGCTTTAATGCATTTAGGGGTGTGGTCCTGGTCAAGACAATCTCCTGAACTCCAAACTAAATGTCAGAATGGGAAAGAAATAGGGCTGTAACGATACGCGATATGAAACCGAGTCGCGGTGTGATAAGGGAGAATCGCGACACACCCCGTGACTACCTTTACAATCATGTGACGCCTGCCTGCAAAAGTTGAGCTAGTTGAAGAAGAACGTAAGGAAACATGGCAACCAACCCAGAGATTGCGGACCCTCCCTCCTCATTTAAGTCAGCAGTATGGCAACATTTCGGCTACCCGGTGGAGATAAAGGATGGCAATCGTGTAGTCGACAAGACCCACACAATTTGCCGTAAGTGCTTTAAGAAGCTTCCCCAAGTGACAGGCAACACAACCAGCATGCAGATGCATATCCTACGGCACCATCCAGAAATCAATTTAGCTGCAGCACAGAAAACAACCCAGCAGCAGCCTACACTACCTAGTTTCTTCCAAGCAAAATTTCCAGCGAATTCAGATCGAGCACAGAAAATTACAAATGCAATTGCAATTTTTATGGCACTGGATATGCGACCATTTTCGGTTGTCGATAACGAGGGGTTCAAGTATTTACTCAGTGTGCTCGAGCCCCGTTATGTATTACCAAGCCGGGCGCATTTCTCGCAAAATGTGCTACCAAAACTTCAAGAGAAAACGAAGGCTAAAGCGGAGGAAGGGTTGAGTACTGCTGAATCCATCGCAATCACCACAGATGGATGGACGTCCCGTGCCACAGACAGCTACGTGACCATAACCGCACACTATATTACGGGCAATTGGCAAATAGCAAACCACGTCCTCCAAACACGCCCGGTGTATGAGAGCCATACAAGCGACCATTTATCGGGAATACTTAAAGAGGCTGTGATAGATTGGAAGATCAGCAGATCAAACGTCTCCGTTCCCGTGACAACAGACAACACCAGAAACATTGCCAATGCTGTCGAAGCGGCCGGATTTTCACCGCATATACGATGCTTTGCTCACACTGTTAATCTGGCTGCGCAGAGAGGGATGGGCGTTCACCAGATGTCCCGACTCCTCGGCAGAGTGAGGAAAGTTGTCACGTTTTTTCACCTGTTACGACCTGTTGTCTAGGGGTTAGATGCGCGAGTGCATGTAAGTGACGGGATTCCAGATACAACAGATCACCAAAACACAAAACAATAAAGTTAAATCATTTATTAATGAAAATAGATAAGAAAATATATTTATATAAAGAAATGGAGCAATGGTTTCAGGGTGACCCAAGGCCAAAATAACAAACAAAATCCACTAGAGAATAAAGTCTTATAAATAACCTAAAATAAAATTACATAAATAAAGAAAATAAAATTACAAATAACTTCCCTTCCTCCCTAAACGAAAACACATCGCAAAAATAATTCAAAAAATAATAGGGCAGGTCACCCCTATGCTCCAAGATCTCAAACAAACTAAACAAATGTCCTCCAAAACAGACTAGTGTCTGGTTTGTAACTCGAACCACAAAATAGATATAAAATACAAAATACAATATAAGTTAACCGAATACAGACACTAAACTAAACAAACCAAAAGAAAACAATCAGTGATCCGTTGTAGCGCTGGAATCCGGAGCTCCACACGCCATGACGCACACGCTTAGAATGAGCTCGCCATGTTTCGAAAACGCCGCCCTTTTATCAGCTGGCTCCAAGTTCACCAACCACGTGGTCCATCGCTACGCCAATAGGGTACCTGTACACACACATACACATGCACATACACAAAGAGAATCGCGCAGATGCGAGGATCGTAACATCACGGCAGCACAACAGCTGCAGCTGTGTTGAAGGAGAAACAGGTGATGCTACAGCTGCCCTTACACAAGCTGGTCCAGGATGTGGATACTAGGTGGAACTCTAGCCACGACATGCTCGAGCGCTACCTTGAGCAGCAGGCTGCTGTTTTCTCGGCATTAACAGACAAGAGTGTCAAGAAGAACATTAAAGACATCGTCACTCTGTCTGATGATGATGTGAAACTAGCTGAGGACGTGGTCCAGGTTCTTAAACCTTTGAAAACTGTGACAACTCTCATGAGCACTGAGCAGATTCCAACTATTTCAATGATCTTGCCATTGAAACACAGAATCCTGGCCTCCATGAAGCACAGTGGCTCTGACTCAACAGTAGTGAAAGACATCAAAGCTGCTATTGCACATGACTTCGAGGACAGATACCCTGATACGGATAGGGCACTAATTCTGTTTCTTCATATGAGCACTGCACTTGACCCCCGTTTCAAATCTCTACCTTTCCTTGATGAGACCACCCATGACACAATCTTCAAGAGTCTGACTGAGAGAATTCTGGACGATTGTTCACAGACTGTTCAGGTATTTGATTGTTTTAATATTAATATAATTAAATCAATTTAATTTAAAATATTAAATTATAAAATATAATTAAAAAATATAAAAACTTTATTAAATAAAGTGCTGTGTAAATCAGTTAGGCCTATTTATTTAAAGTCAGTATTTAAATATAGTCAGATAATAATAATGCTTAACTTTATTAAATTAGCTTCATTCATCCTGGATTTCATATCCTTCATTGTATCTAACATTATGCTGCAATTATGTTATGGATTTGGTCTTACAGGCCCAAACTTCCAGGGATGAGACAGAGGAGCAATCAGAGATAGCCTCCAGCAGCAGTGACTGTCCTCCTCCAGCCAAAAGAGCACCAATGGCTGAACTGTTTGGAGACATCTTTCCAATTGAACAGGCATCATCATCATCCAAGTCTTTGTCTGAAGTGGTGGATGAGGAGGTGCAGCATTACAGAGCAGTGCAGAGCCTCTCAGTGGACTCAAATCCACTTGTGTGGTGGATGGACAACCAGAACCAGTTCCCCCATTTAGCCAAGTTGGCTAAAAGTTACCTTGGAATCCCAGCCACATCTGTCCCCAGTGAGAGAGTATTTTCTACTGCAGGTGACATTGTCACAGCACAGAGAGCAAGCCTCTCACCAGACAATGTTGACATGATGGTGTTTCTGAAAAAGAATTTTCAACTCGCTTAAATCAAACGAGTTTGGTTTTCTTAAGAGAAATAAGTTGTTTTTTTGTTTAATGTTTACTTGATTTGTGGTTTGCAGCACAGGCAGTAAGCCTCAGTTACCTCAGTGTGAAACAGTAGCCATTTAATTTACTTTGTAAATGTAAGAGAACTTGATTGAAGAAGAATTTTCAACGTGCTCGAATCATCTCCACAATGGAGTTTAGTTCTGTTTGTTTTTCAACAGTATTTTGTTACAAAGAAAACAGAAGTGTTATAGCTTTGGCTATTTATTTATTTTATATATGGCTATTTATATTGTTAATAATTTGCATAGTTAATCTTGTTCTTTGGTGTTCAGTTTATAAAGATTTTTCAAATGTTATTTAATAAAAAATATTGTTTTAAAAATTGTTTTTTTCTCCCACCCCCCATGAAAAAAAAGCGTGATACGAACCGAATCGTGGGTCAAAAATCGTGATACGAACCGAATCGTGGGTTTGGTGTATCGTTACAGCCCTAGAAAGAAAGGTGATTTAAGCAATTTTGAGCGTGGCATGGTTGTTGGTGCCAGACGGGCCGGTCTGAGTATTTCACAATCTGCTCAGTTACTGGGATTTTCACGCACAACCATTTCTAGGGTTTACAAAGAATGGTGTGAAAAGGGAAAAGCATCCAGTATGCGGCAGTCCTGTGGGCGAAAATGCCTTGTTGATGCTAGAGGTCAGAGGAGAATGGGCCGACTGATTCAAGCTGATAGAAGAGCAACTTTGACTGAAGTAACCACTCGTTACAACCGAGGTATGCAGCAAAGCATTTGTGACGCCACAACACGCACAACCTTGAGGCGGATGGGCTACAACAGCAGAAGACCCCACCGGGTACCACTCATCTCCACTACAAATAGGAAAAAGAGGCTACAATTTGCACGAGCTCACCAAAATTGGACAGTTGAAGACTGGAAAAATGTTGCCTGGTCTGATGAGTCTCGATTTCTGTTGAGACATTCAAATGGTAGAGTCAGAATTTGGCGTAAACAGAATGAGAACATGGATCCATCGTGCCTTGTTACCACTGTGCAGGCTGGTGGTGGTGGTGTTGTAATGGTGTGGGGGATGTTTTCTTGGCACACTTTTAGCCCCTTAGTGCCAATTGGGCATCGTTTAAATGCCACGGCCTACCTGAGCATTGTTTCTGACCATGTCCATCCCTTTATGACCACCATGTACCCATCCTCTGATGGCTACTTCCAGCAGGATAATACACCATGTCACAAAGCTCGAATCATTTCAAATTGGTTTCTTGAACATGACAATGAGTTCACTGTACTAAAATGGCCCCCACAGTCACCAGATCTCAACCCAATAGAGCATCTTTGGGATGTGGTGGAACGGGAGCTTCGTGCCCTGGATGTGCATCCCACAAATCTCCATCAACTGCAAGATGCTATCCTATCAATATGGGCCAACATTTCTAAAGAATGCTTTCAGCACCTTGTTGAATCAATGCCACATAAAATTAAGGCAGTTCTAAAGGCGAAAGGGGCTCAAACACAGTATTAGTATGGTGTTCCTAATAATCCTTTAGGTGAGTGTACAACAATGCCAAGGTCTCTGGACGAGGTTTGAAAGTGATATTTACGTTTGCTGCGGTTGATGAGCAGTCCGGTGGCGGCGACTTCTTCCACTGGTTGTGCTGGTGGCCGTACAGTGGGGAAAGGAGCAGGAATCCGTTTCAACAGCCTTGAAGATGAAGCGCTGTAGGATGCTGATCTCCTGGAGCACCAAGGGTCCTAAGATCTGGAACACACAGATGTGGCCCTGGAGTAGGTGCTGAAGGTCCTTAGCTTGAAACACGCAAGCAAAAGTACCCAAAGTGTCTTCTGCCTCTCTGGGCTAGAGACTCAGAACTTGGGCAATCCGCATTGTCTCTCTAGGATGGAGACTCAGGACGCTGCATCTGTTGTTGTCTCGCTGGATGTGGGGTATCTCTTTCCTCGCATGCTGGAGGCTCAGAACGTGGTCGTATCTAGGAACTCGGACTTGGTATCTGTTGTTGTCTCACCTTTGTGGGTTGCAGACTCAGAACGATTATTGTCCCTTCCCTCGCGGGACTCAGAACTGAGGTTGATCTGATGTCATCTCCCCAGATGGGAGGCTCAAAACGGTGTGTTTCTGTTACAGTGCCTTCCCTCGCGGGTAGCAGGCTCAGAACAGAGGTTGTCCTGTTTGTGTCTTTACCTTCACAGGACTCTGTGTTTCTGCTATTGTCTCACCCTTGCAGGGCTCAGACTCAGGAAGTTGTTGTTCTGTTACAGTCCTTTCCTTGATGGGTGGCAGACTCAGAACAAGGAGTGTCTTTTGGAAGGGTACCTTTATCCCTTTCTGATGAGGAGGAGATCAGGAAATTTGGTGCTTTTCCATTTCCATGCTGTGATTGGCTGATTCCAACCGAGCGGGGGGACATGTGGTGGCCCACCCTTCTTTCCTCCTGTGGAATTTATTTGCATAGTCCAAACACAAAGTTAGAAAAGTTAGAAATTTTACCGGTGCATTTCTCACTTTCCAAACCATCACCGGAATGCATCTGGCAATGTTACGAACACATTAAGTCCAAACATGATGGGAAAAGATTGAGCTGTCATGCATGCATTCATTTGTCCTTTAACAGGACAAATGAGATTTTGCACTACACATTGCTGAAGGCAAAACTGCAGAAACTGCATTTTGACCAATAGGAAGTTCTGTCCTTCCCAGGCTTCGTACCAAAGGTGGTCTTCTTGCGCTCTAAGAGATGTCTGGCTGTTGTCCTGGCATCTTTATCTGATGGTGTTGGACAGTTTGTTTATGTTAGTTCACCAAGATCCAATCAACATGTAGCAAACCTCTGTCCACTATTGTGGTCAGGGAGGGGCCCCTTGCCATAAACTGGCCCCTGGAATGTGCTGTCCACTACAAGAGCCTACAGCACAGCTTACTGAAATGTAATCGCTCGTTCTGTGTCAAACTGTAAAACGCGTAAAGATGTACACTACCATGTAAACATTGTCACGTAACAATAGATTTACCTCAGAATAAACATTTGGTGTCCGTAAGCTCATCAGTCAGTTCAGTCAGTCAATAACTATAAAAAGGAGCATTTTGCTATATTAACGCGCCGTTTCATATTAATACTCATAATAACCTGTTGTCTACATAATAAAAAATGAAGTAATGCAAGATATAATAAACACAGGACAGTATGATCGAAATTTTAAAATGTAAAAAAAAAAATAAATAAATAAAAATAATAATAATAATAATAAAACGTTTATTCTGTGGCACCTAAAAAAAAAAAAATAATAATTGGCGCCTACATTTTTTTTTTTTTCTTATAGGAGCCAATGGCTTCTTATTTTTCTTAACCATTCTTTTATAAAAATGTTTGTTTATCTTCAGTTACCTGCTTCTTTGTTAAATTCCCGCCACTAATCTGCTGTCATGGATGTTTATTTAACACGTCCCACTTTCCTTTATTTTAAGCTCTCAATAAAAAAGTAAAAATGCCTTGAAAATGTTTGTGTCTAACATGCTGTTTCAAGATTACAGGACACACCTTTTGTAGTTGTTTAGTGGATATAGGATCTAGTATACATGTTGGATTTAATGCTTTACATGTCTGTTGCTTTTGTGCCATTAAACTGGTGTTAATTTTGTTGTATTTAATTTTTTTCATCTTAGACCTGATGCTACTGAAAGAGGAGAGTCAAGAACTGAATGAAATGAAAGAGAAAAATCAGGATGAGAAATGCAGTGATTTCATGACTGGGGAAGAACCTTCTAGTTCCTCACAGACTCATGAAACACAAACTAGGAACCTTAAAGTTCAGAAGAGCACCCAAACCAAAGAGAGACCTTTCACCTGCGAACACTGTGGGAAGAGTTTTGCGCAAAAAGGAACTCTTAAACTTCACATGAACGTTCACACTGGAGAGAAACCTTTCACCTGCCCTCAGTGCGGGAAGAGTTTTGCTTTAAAAGGAAGTCTTAAAGGTCACTTGAGAGTTCACACTGGAGAGAAGCCGTACTCCTGCCAACAGTGTGGGAAGAGCTTTGCACTAAAAGGGAATCTTAACCTTCACATGCGAGTTCACATGAAAGAGATCCAATTCACCTGCCAACAGTGTGGAAAAGGTTTCAGTGAAAAAGAGAGCTTTGAAGTCCACTTAAGAATCCACGCCGGAGAGAAGCCGTACGTCTGCTCTCAGTGCGGAAAGAGTTTTAAAGAGAAGAAAAACCTCAACGTCCACATGAGAACTCACACCGGAGTGAAACCTCACACCTGCAAACTGTGCGGGAAGAGCTTCACTCGAAAAGAAGGTTTAACATCTCACATCACGGTTCACAATGGAGAGAAGCCGTTTAATTGTAGTGAGTGTGGAGAGACTTTCAAATATAAAAGAAACCTTAGGCATCACACGAAGATTCACTCTGGAGAGAAATGCTTCAGATGTCCTCCGTGTAAAACAAGTTTTACCAACAGGAATGACCTCAAGAATCATGTAAAAACTCACGTCATAAAGAAGCCTCACACATGCCATCACTGTCAAAAGAGTTTCGCACAAAGACCAAAGCTGGAGGATCATATGAGAATTCACACTGGAGAGAAACCTTTCACCTGCCCTCAGTGTGGAAAGAGCTTCAGGAGCAAAGGAAACCTTAAGATTCACATTAGAGTTCACACTGGAGAGAAACCTTACAAGTGTAATCAGTGTGGAAACACTTTCAAATATCACACAGACCTGAAACGGCACATGCAAACTCATTCTGAGCAGAAAGTGTTGATTTTTATCACTGTGAGAAGAGGATTAGGCAGTAGTAGCACTGGACCTCAGTCATGAAACTTGCCTAAATATATGAGTGAATTCTGATTAATTCCGGATTCACAAATAAGTCTGTTTTCATCATTAAACATGTTTGTTAAAGAATTTCAATAATTTATAAATAGTTCGCTAGTGCACGCTCATTCACAATTAGCATAATCACGCCTATAAATTACAGCTATGCAAATTGCATGTTCAGGAACGCAGTGGAATATTCTGGTCTGCTTTCAGGTTTGGCTCTAGTATATTGCAATACATATTTAGTAAAGTGTGTCCACCAAAGAGTTTTCAGCTGGCTAAAGAAAGTCAGGCACTGTTGTTTAAGAACACTTAGGTGCCACAGCATTTTCCCAAGCTTTGGTTGCTATGATCTGGAATATCCACGACAGCAACGTAACATACCAGTGTTAGTTTTGAGGTTCTTCTGCACAATCTGACCTGTGCTGCAGCCTGGAATTAAACTGCTGCTTCGTCTGGTCAGAGGAGAACTGACCCCCTGACTGAGCCTGGTTTCTCCCAAGGCTTTTTTCTCCCTTTCTGTCACCGATGGAGTTTTTTTTCCTTGCCGCTGTCGCCACTGGCTTCTTTGTTGGGGACACTTCATTTCCAGTGATATCATGTACTATTTGAACTGAACTGAGCCGGATGATGACATCACTGAATTCAATGATGAACTGCCTTAAACTGAACATTCAGTGTTTACTGTTTCCCTTTTTGCATTATTGACACACTATTTCCTACTTAATATTGTGAAGCTGTATTGTTAAAAGCGCTGTATAAATATAAATAAAGGTGACTTGACTTTTCCTTGACCATGAAGTGAGGCGCACAAAGAATGCAACGTCAAGTGGAAAAATCTGAAGTATTCTTTGACAGAAGCAAAAGGAATAGAAAGCAGCTTGCAAAAACAAATTCAGAAGGAGGTTGGAAATATAGCTGCAAGCAGCAATTACGAGGCCAAGCACTAAGCAGGCAAGGCAGCAAGCATCAGAGCAACTGAAACAACAAGCAACTGAAGCCATTTTAAGATGATTTTAGTCCAAAAGCCTGAAAAATCATATACATCTACTTGTAATGTGATTTAATGGGTTATCACTTTTAACCAATAGGTGGCGCTGTTATCAAATGGATGTGCCGTTTTTAGTGTGTGGTGACAATGACACACAAAGTTTGGTGTCAAAATGTCAAAGCTTTACAGATATACAGCCTCAGTCATTTTGGCATCATGCCTCAAATTTGTTACAAAAATGCTTTTGTCTATCGACACAAAATCCATAACTTTTTGTCAGCACAGTCTGAAGATGATCTGATTCGATTTTGGTGAAAATCATTCCAATGGTCATAGAGGAGTTAGAAAAAATAGATATTATCAAAACGTATCAAAATGGCAGACAGGACAGTTTCATTACAATAGGCTAATGCAGTCAAAAGTTATTTGCATTTTTGGAAATTTCATAATTAATGGTTAATGAATGGTTTATTACTCTTGACCAACAGGTGACGCTGTTACCAAATTGATGTGATGTTCTCAGTGTGAGGTGACAATGGCACATACAAAGTTTGGTGTAAATACGTCAAAGCTTTGCAGAGATACAGCCTCAGATGTAGTTTGGCATCTTTCCAGCAAATTTGTTAATGCGGTAAACAAAATGGTTTTGTATATTGACACAAAATCCATAATTTTTTTGCCAGCAAGGTCTGAAGATGATCAGAGTCAAATTTGGTGAAAATCAGACCAACAGTCTAGAAAGAGTTTGAAAAAGTTTTTAGCATTATTCAAAATGGCGGACAGGATGTTTGGCCATTTTTGGCATAATCGGTATCAATGTTCTTGGCATGTCCCAAGGAATATATCGACGCCAGTTTCATTACAATATGCCAACTATAACAAAAGTTATTAGCATTTTTCAAAATTTTATTATAAATTTTGGCTCCAAACTTGAGTACTGTCAGGGCAAGGTGCCGGAGACACATACCAAATTTTGTAACGATTCAATGCGTTCATAAAATATAGCACTTTACAACAAAATTCAAAATGGCTAACATGGGAAAATTAGATATGGTTCGACTCAGTATGCTCCTCCGAATGTAAAGAGAAGAGAGGAGTTATAAAGAGAAGTTATAAGCAAAAACATCCATTTTC
>CM070010.1:10170632-10236906 GCA_036247105.1 Cirrhinus mrigala
ATTCATGCATTCAACATTTCTAAAATGTAAAATGTATTGTATTCTTGTTACAGAATGTCTACATTATACTTTGCAAGTGCAGGAAAATTGATAAGATAACACGTTGATTTATGATTTGGGAGGAGAAACACAGCAATATTCGGAGTTAAGAGATGTGTTGATTTAGGATGTGTCCAAAAGCTGAGCTTAAAAACTCATGACACCATAAAATTGTGCTTTTTAGCTATTGGTCTTAGCCATTGCTTTTTGCCATCACTCTTGCCGCTGCTTTTTGCGTTGCCAGCCACTCCTCTAAAACGCAAACATGAGGAGATCGTCACATTTCTTTATTTTACTTTAATCTTTTCCTTTCCGTTGAGAGTTTCATGTTCTAAGTTAAGTTTTGCCGCTAAGCTGTGTCTCAGACTTCGTGCCCACCTCAAAACTTCAACCAGCATACACAACTCCATCCTCCAGCCAACGCCCAAGACTTCCAATGACCACGGACTTCCAGCCAATCAGCAACCTTGGGGAACCCCTTTCTGCAACGATGTCATCAAAGGAAACCCTTTAACACAAAGGCAACGCAAGTACCTCCAGATTCAGCTGAACTGGTGCATTTAATATAAAGTTAAATAACCTCATTGAGAAACTCAATCCGAGGGTTAATTAGATAATTGATGGTTGTTCAGGTCTAAACAATTGCATATATTGCTATAATTTAATAATTTCACTCTTCTAAACTCATTCTTTCCTCACTTTCTCTCTTTCTGTAACCTGTGTGAATGTGTGTCTGTGTTAGATTTGTTTATGTCTTATATTGATCCAATAAAGCCTTATTTATACCGAAAGGAGAAGTATCTTGTGTTTTGGGCTTATAAGTCAATGTCTTAAACTGCTGATCTTATGACTGTGCTAATAAATAGTGTTTTCCCTGTATGTTGGACAGTAATATCCATTGCAGAGTTGATGTTATACGGCTCTCTCAGTGAATCGCTGGCTGATTCATTGATCCACAGTAGAACAGAGATTCTGTTCAAATTCCCAATAAAATCTTAAATAATTCCCTTTGAGCTAAATTGACCTGTTTCCCTTACAGGAGAGTTGAGGATTGTGTGTAGATTATGTCTGTGTTTGTATTTATTAAAGACTGTTGACCTTCTTCTTTGTGTTGGTTCGTCTTCGTCACCCTGACAGAAGACCCGACCTACAAAAAAAAAGTGAAGTGGAGTTTGTCCCCTTGTTTTGTTTTTCCGTTTTTTGAATGTTTTGTTTTTTTTTTGTTTATGGACCATCCTGTATTCCTCCTCCTCTTACGAAAATCTGAAATATGGCATTATATGTAAAACACATATATAATATATAAGTCCATGTATGAATTACACAGATATACAAAATATATGTCAGACACTTGTACATATATGCAACATATATTTCAGAATATTACAAAAATGTCCGCTTTCAAATGTGCAACATATATTTTCCCAAATACACACATATATGGAACATATATGTCTATATAATACATGTTCATATATGGGCAACAATGTTTATCTTTGTATTTATTACGTATATATAAAAGTATATGTAAATTAAATATGTTAACTATAAGTTACAAATATGTGAACTAAAGACTAATATAAATGGCAAAAACACAATAAGGTTAAAACTTTTAATTAACTGATCATTGCAGGTACAAAACACAGCAATATTAACACATTTATTTGAAAGTTATTTAAAATGTATTTAAAGGGATAGTTCCCCAAAAATGAAAGTGATGTAATTATTTACTCACCATCATGTTGGTCCAAACCTGTATGAGCTTCTTTCTTCTGCTGACAAAGGATGATATTCTGAAGAATGTTTGTTACCAAACAGTTTTGAAGCTCCACTTACTTCCTTAGTATTTTGCTACCATGGAAGTGAGTGGACATCAATCATGGTAACGTACATTCCTCACAATACATGTTTTGTGTTCAGCAGAAGAAGGAAGCTCATTCAGGTTTGGATCAACTTGATGGTGAGTAAATAAAACAATTTTTTATTTTTGGCTTAAGTAACAGTAAACAATCAAGTGACAACTACTGTAATTCTGAACTTTTTCTTTTGCTGATGCAGTTCGGAGCTCTGCCATTTTGCAGTTCAAGGCTGTACCAATTTGGCCAGAAGTGGTTCCGGGATGTTTCATCATCACAGCGTCTTAAAAAAATGCAGAAAATTAAGTTAGAAGCACATTAATCCTAAAAAGGGCAAGACGATGAAGAGAAATCAAAAAATGAATTCATTGCTATTTTCCATATTCTTCTATATATATGGGCACAAGAGGATGAAACCAACAAAACAGTCCACAGGGGTGTGCCCTCATTTGGTCTTTCCTGTTCCGTTTTTTGTTATGTCGTCATTGGTTAATTCCTTACACCTGTCTGTGTCTCATTAGCTACCCTATATAAGCTTGATTCAGTTCCTTGTTTGTGGTCAGTTCTTAATGTTAGTTAACATTAAGTTGGCATGTGTTTTCCCTGATGTTTCTGTTCCCTTGTTGGATTTTATTATTAAAGTACGTTTGTATTATTTCCTCGTCCCTAGAGCTCCTTCCTGCACACGACCCTGACAAGGACACAAATAATACAATTTCATGATTTTTTTTTTTTTGTTTTTGTTTTTTAAACATGACTTTTATTAAAAGCTACCTTCACGTCAGCACTGCATAGAAATTAATATCTACGAGAAAAATTTAGGAACATTTAGGGCACACATCATTAAATAACATTATCTTATAAAATACATAATGTAAATGAAGTAAAACACTTAATTCTAGTGTTTCCCTGTTAAAAGCCACCTCCACCTCAGCACTGCACAGCAATTCAGATCTATGAGAAATGTTTAGGTGCACACAGCATATTAATATCATCATAAAGTAATATTACACATAATGTAAATGAAGTAAAACACTTACTTTTGGCATTTTCCTTGATAAAACCAACTTTCCCGTCTGCACCGCATTGTGATTGAAAGAAAATATCTCTCTGAGAAAAAGTTTAGCAGAGCACAGTGCATAAATATCACTATGACATTATAAAATACTCATTTTAAATGAGGTAAAACGCTTACTCCTTACTTTTCCCTGTTAAAAGCGTTCGCTGTCAGCACTGCATAGCAATTCAAAATTGTGAGAAATGTTTAGGTGCACACAGCATATTAATGTGGTCATAAAATAATATAATACATAATGTAAATGAGGTAAAACACTTACTTTATGTTTTCCTTGATAAAACCTGTCTGGGTTTCCCTGTCTGCTCTGCATCGTGAGTGAAAGAAAATATTGCTCTGAGAAAAAGTTTAAATACATAAAATACATTTTAAATGAGATAAAACACTTTCCCTGTTAAAAATGATCTCTACGTCAGCACTGTTTAGCAATTGAGATCTGTGAGAAACGTTTATGTTGGTTTAGGCACATACAGTTATAAAATACATATTTTAAATGAGGCAAAACACTTACTTCTTACGTTTCCCTGTTAAAAGCGACCTCCACGTCAACACTGCATAGCAATTCAGATCTATGAGAAACGTTTAGGCTCACACTGCGTAATGTTAATATCGTTGTAAAGTAATGTTATCTTATAAAACATATCGCAATTGAGGTAAAACACTTACTTTCGGTGTTTCCTTGATAATCAAAGAAAAAGTTTAGGAGTAATTGCACAGCGATTAATCATCTGTTCCGCTTTGTGAGTGGAAAAAAAAAATGTCTCTGAGAAAAGTTTAGCGGCATACAGCACATTAATATCGTTATAAAATATGATGTTACAAAACACATTTTGTGCATAGATTAAACACTTTATTTCGTTGTTTCCTGTCCTCATATGCTCAGCATCGCGAGGAAAGAAAATGGCGTCACACAAGGAAATATCCCGGATATGACTAATAAGGATATAAGGCCGTATTTATACCGGGTGCTGTTTGTGTTAATCCTCTAAAATTCAACACCACATTTAAATCTTTACTCTAAAAGTCTTTAACACCAGGATTTTAACACTGTGATTTTGCTAATGATCCATTCATAGACTCTTTAAGTATCTGCCCATTAAAATCCAAACAGTGACTTTTTTTTTTTATTCGTTTTTTTTTTTTTTTTCGACAGGGCAGTGTACTTAAAAAAAAACTCCTTCCTTTGTGTTCAGCAGAACAAATAAATCTATAAAGGTATGGAAGAACTTGAGGCTGAGTAAATCATGAAAGAATTTTCATTTTTGTTTTTTATTTAACAGGAAATTAGTTTAAGACAAAAACAAATTTCCTGTACAGTGTATTTGATGGGTTTGTATGCATGTGATTTCATCAGATTTGTACATTTTTGTACATTGTACCTATGAGCTATATTGTCTTTTTAAATTCAGTATTACAAGAATGTTATTCAAGACAACCTTTAAGAAGAATTAAAAAAAATAACGAGCTGTGTATTGTATGACAATAAAAATTGAGCCTTTTTTCTTATCTGCTTTCATGACTATCTATAGGATCAAAATATTCTGTAAAAAGTAAAAAAAAAAAAAGTTACTGTGTAAACTGCGTAGAAAAAAAAAAGGTCATCCACATGTTTGTACGTGTTCACATATATTAACTATCGTTTTATATGTTCATATATGGCCATATATCGCATTTCTTGAGGACCACGCAAGAAACTTCATGAACCTCTCCAACCTGACATGCAACCTGGACGACTGCCTCATCACGTCCTACCCTGCTGGATTAAACACCTTCACACGAGCGCAGTCGTACGGGGACAGACCTCGAGAGTCCAGCCCAAAACCATCGCACTGTGTGGAGCATCAGTCTGATCCTGCAGCGGATGAGAGTGTGAGGGGTGCGGAGGAAAGCCCCGTCCACTGTACCTCCACTGACGGTGAGCTGAGGAAGTACTGGGGAGACTTGATTGACTTTTATTCTGATATACCCAGTCTTCTTCTGCCATCATTTTAACTCTGCCTGTCCTGTAATGGCCAAGGAGGCCATTTATGAACTCACTGTCTGCCCTGAACTGTCTGTCTGTCTTGTCACGACCACGGAGGTCGTTCCCCTTTCCGTGGCACTCACTATAATGGTTTTGTGTGTGTGGGCCACACACACCACCACTGCTGCTCCCTAAGTCCCTCTCTGTCCCACCTTTTGTTTTTGCGGCTTGAGTTTAGTCTGTGTATTTCAGTTCCTCTCTGTTCAGTTCAAGTTTGTTGGGTCTCGTCGATTGTTACGTGTTTCCTGCCTCCCTTGTGTGCGTTCTGTCTGTGTTTGGATTTATTAAAGACTGTTAACCTTCATCTTCGTGTTTGTTTGTCTTCATCAACACAGTAACTGTGACAATTATCTTCAGTCTTTGGTGACATGCAGAATTAATATGTTCCGTCTTTATAGTTGCCTGTTCAAATGTAGACTACTGTCTGTCGATGCCTTTTCTAGTTTTGAGGCTCAACTCCTGTATATCAATCTCAATAGTCTTTTGGTAATGTGCATCCTTATTTACAGACCTCCCAAAGGTAGTACAACACTTATTCATGAGTTTTCATAGTTTCTGTCAAATCAAGTGTCACGATGCGATAGACTGTTGGTTCTGGGGGATTTTAACATCTATGTCTGCTGCCCCTCTAAACCTACGGTTAAAATATTATGAGTCTCATTGTCTCGCTCAGTTTTGCACACTGTGTCTTCTCTTCCACTCATCATCTAGGTCATACACTAGATCAGTGGTCTCAAACTCATTCCTGGAGGGCCGCAGCTCTGCAGAGTTTAGCTCCAGCTCACACCTGCTTGGAGTTTGTAGTAATCCTGAAGACTCTGATGAGCTGGATCAGGTGTGTTTGATTAGGGTTGGAGTGAAACTGTCCAGGAACTGAGTTTGAGTCCACTGCACTAGATCTTATTTTGCCTCATGTCTCTCTGTGCACATGTTGAGTACTCGATGCTGATGTTTCTGATCACTGTTCTGTATTATTTGAAGCTGCAGTCCTATATCACACCACTACTGCAATAGAATTTTCTGTTTTATTCTACATTTTTCTCTAATTCGGAGGTCTCTTTGTTATGTGAAATGAACTCTGACCAGCTGCTCCATATTTTCAACTCTGCTTGTTCTGCTGCATTGAATACTGAGTGCAGGAGCGCTGAACACAGCTGGAACAAAGATGGGCTTCTTATCAAAATGTAAAAGATTGTCTAACCATCTGTCAAAAGTCTGTCAGTGATGCACAATCTCAATACTTCTCAAATTTGATTACCATGAATGCAAACACGCCTGTCTGCGATCTCTGTAATGTATACGCAAAAGAGCCAAATAATTTCCCTTTTCACTGAACACAAAGCTTTGTAAGTTCAGTGAATCTAATTGCAATTCTTTAAATAACAGAAAGTAAATAAAACTCATTCAAACTGAGTAATGTCAACAGAGCAGAAACAAATAAGATGAACATAATTTTACTAAGTTGACAGAGCATCATCTTACGAAGAACAGCAGGGAGAAAGTGGAAGAAATAGGAACATATCAAAATTAATGTTGTTGTTAGTAAATGACATATACAAGACTAATTATCGAAGAAAACACAATTTGGCTAGCATTTGGAAAAAATTAGTATTTTCATTTTTCCATTAAAAAAACACCAGTGGCATTATGTAAACAAACTGTCATTTAAATGGTTCAAATTCTAAAAAAAAAAAAAGATATTTGATATAAAAATTATTTTTATTACAGTTTCTAAAGGTGGACATTTTTGTCCTCTGTGGACCTATTAACTTTTTTTAACTGATGCACAAGGGTTAAAATTGAGTACTGGAATTGAATCGAGGAATCGTGACAGCGCTAGTTGGATCTTGAAAATTTGTATTCTTAATGAACTTTAAAAATGCTATGTTTCTTTCACATAAATGAATTAAATGAACACAAAGACCTCCTTGGTATTTTTTTTTTTTAAAAACTACTAGACATGGAAAGATGATCTGTCATTTCATTATCATTACTTGAAAATTTAGCTTTAACATTTTTTAAGATGGAATTTATTTCAGAATTATTTAGAAAGTTAAAGTTTTTAATAGAAATTAAGTTTAACTTCAAAGGACAGATGTTTTAGTCAGTGCTAAGTCATAGCCATAGAAAGTCAACAAGAGAATAAATGGCACTTAAAGTCTCCGAATAAATCAGTTGTTCTTGAGGTGTGTGAATAGAAGTGTAAAATGCTGATGTTGAGTGTGTATTGTGTGTTGATGTTTGTGTAATGGTTGTGATTGTTTGTGAGTGGAGTGTGAATGAAGGTGTGTGTTTCCTGATCTCTCTGATAATGAGTGCTGTAGATCTGCTGATGAGTCTGAGCGCTTCCTAGAACTGCTCACATCCTTCCAGTGCTTCGTTTGCTTTGTCTTCAGCCGTAAGGACGACCTCCTGAAATCTCAATCGAACCGCAGCGTTTCAGCGCTTTAGTCAGACTTCATGACTGTTTGATCTCCTTCAAGAATCTGATGAAGATTCACAGAGTCTCCTGATCTTCACCTCACACTTTCTACAGCTGCTGCTGGACATTCAAGGTATTTTCCTCTCTAAAACTTTAACTTCATTAGTATCATTAGTATGTATGAATGTATAGTGTTTTACCCCTGTGATGGATATACATTTAGAGTTATATTTCATTATTTAGAAGAAATGATTTTAACCATTTTTACAGTCACTGCTCCTTTAAACAAAACAAAGAGGAAATCTGATTTTATTTACTGCCTTTATATTCTGTGGAGAAAGTGAGATGAAATCAGATGATTATATACATCATGAAATGATTCAGTTTTTGTTAATAAATTAGAGTAAATCTCTGCAAACAGAAACTAAATTATAAACTACAAATTCTAAAACATTGCGTTCTTTCTGATCCTTTGTACCATAAAAATAAAGACACTTTATCTTTATTTAATGTGTTGATGAATGAGAGTCTCACAAATGTTCAGTAGTTGTGTTATAATTACAATCACTTCACACTAAATTACATTTAGATTTTGAAAAGTCTCAGTGGTGTCGATAGCTTTGGAAATCTGTGATTTATCCTTTAAACCAATCCATTCTCTGACTGTGTGAGTGTGTTTTCTGTAAGTGAGTTTCTATTGTTGTGTTTATTGTGTGAACAGGACTTTTATTTTGGCGGGGCGGGATGACGTCACAAGGCTGCGTCGCGCGTCTGCGTCTGTGTTTCTGCTGAAGAAAGGTTTGTGATTTTAATCCTTTACTGTGTTTGATCCAAATCTCATTTCTCGCTCTGCATATTTTCCATGTGTCTCTCTTAGTTAACACACCTGATTCAGATGAACAGAAGAGTTAGAAGTGACTCCGAGCACGAACTATTAAACAACAGACACAGAACAATACTACAGATATTATAAAGCCATGGAAACAAAAGAGAAAAAAAGAAAATAAATGAAACAAACAAAAACAAACAAACATAGACATGCATGATCTTTACATCACTCAAAGACAGTTTTGATTTGCTTTTCCGCTGAATAGTACAAAAACAGTTTCCAATTCTTCATAAAACACTGTGAAACAAGGTTTTTGTTAGAAAATGTACACGTATGGAGGTGAAACTTAGCTAGTAAAATAAAAAGATTAATGACAACAGCTTCATCATTCACATTATCACAGTTAAGATATCCAAAAACTACATTTTCAAAATGCAAATTAAAATTAAAAAGTACCTTTTCTTTAATAAACACAGAGACCTCATACCATAGCTTTTTGTTGTTGTTGTTGTTGTTGTTTAACAGGGTAGATTTTATGAATTATTTTGAAAGAGATTTCTTTTGTCTTGTTTGTAATTGTGAGGTAATAACCAAACACTTTCCCATTTAGGATTCCTAACAAATTTAGCCCAAGAAGCAACAGAGCAAGGTTTGGTAGCAACCTCCTTTAAAAATAGAGAACGGATAGATTTGTTATGTTTAGCCTGTGAAAAACAAATGTTACCACATATGGTTTCAGATAGATTGACTATGGGCACATTTACCAACTCCACATCTCTAAATAAGGAAACTAAACCAGAATTAACTGCAGAGAAAAGCAGAGCAGGGCTCCCACACTTCTTGAAAGAACTGGAATATCAGACACGTGGATTCAAGGCCTGGAAAGTACTTGAAAACAAATATAGGTCCTTGAAAGTGCTTGAAATAAATTTAAAATCAATTTTGTTTGGTAGAATGGCGCTATTTCAAAAATGTTCCTGTATGTGCAGTCAAAGACTAAATGAAACGCATTAATGATTGAGGTGAGATGGGGTAGCGCAAGAAAAAAAATCATAGCATGCGAGCTGATGCATGAACCTGTGGAGAATGAGTGCATTTGTGACTGAAAACTGAAAAAATATTTAAGATCATCAGTGCAAATGAGCCTATCAGTATATTTGTGCTTGCGCTGAGGGAGATTCAAAGGTTTCTAATGTACTTACAGCGTGTTTTTGCAGTGGTGTATCACAGACATGTGTTGATTCCTTGAACACAACTACGTTTACATGCACAATTTTTGGTTCAATCTGACTGAATTAATTCCAATTGATGAATCTGAATGTAGCGTTTACATGAACGCTTGTCACAAGCTTCAAATTGGAATTGTTTTTTTTTTTTTTGTTTGTTTTTTTTTACATGCGCACACTGCGCAATACATTCTCTACTGGCAGGTTTACTTTAATTTTAAAATATCTTTTCTGTTATTTAAATCATTTAATATTTCTATATTCAAAATGTTATATATAAAACATTAACCTCAACATGAACTTATGAATTTGATTGCACTCATGCGACCGCTGAGCCTCAGTAAACGTGAAAATACACCTACAAAGGATGACATGCTTTTATTAAAGTTAGAAAAATGCCAGGTAAAAACATACTTTACTGTACATCACTTTAAGGAGTCAAATGTCGTCTTGTGATGGGAAGGCTAATATTTGATCAGAATTTGATTATTAATTAGAAGGTGCTCCTGAAATTTTTGACTGTTTTTTTTTTTGCACAAGTGCTCCTAAAAGTGTAGAGCCCTGTTTAACCATTTTTAATTTAAAAATGACAGCAAGGAAAAAAAAAAGTTTGATGCAAGAAAATACTTTATCAATATTTGAGAAATTCAAAATTTCTTTGAACACAACTGCTCAAAATGGTCTAAATTTATGAAACCTACACATTTAAAACCTTGTTACTCTGAAATGTTTCATGTAAATGTTAAGTGTAAGTGAAATGTTAAGTACTGTAAGAGCTCTTTCATGACACTACATACGCTGGCGTGTGAATTTGATAGGTGCTTGATATAAAATAAATAGTGCTTTAAAAAGTCCTTGAATCTGATGTTCATGAAAGAGTGGGAACCTGCCAGAGAGAATTCCTTGGAAGTCACAGGAAGATTAAAGTGTACAAGAAACTCCTCATATGTCATAAGACACTCTTGAGTATTAAACAAATGAGACATCAAAACAATACCCTTATCAAACCAGCTTTTCAAAAAAAATATGGAAAAATATGGATATACGGAAGCTTGACAGCCGTGCTGAATACCTCTTTCTAAAGTAAATGTCTGTGTAGTACCATGTCCTAATTTCACTGAGCTGTTTTCCCCAGCATACAGTATTTTCATCACATTACAAAAATTGGGCCCGAAACCAAAACGCTCTTTTAAAAAAAAAAAAAAAAAAAAAAAAAAAGAAAGGATGCTCAGTAGTGTCAAAAGCTTTGTAGAAGTCCAAAAACAGAATTAAACTATTGTCCTCGATAAGGTCAGAGTAATCAACGAGGTCAAAAACAAGTGTAATATTATTAAAAATATGAGGATTTTTCATGAAACCTGACTGATTCTCATCAACAATGGAGTTTAAAACCAACTTAAAACGCTTAGAGAAAACAATTTATAATCATTATTAAGAAGGCTGATAGGTCTCCAGTTGTCTAAGAGAATAATGTCCTTTTTAGGTTTAGGTATTAAGCCAGTGACACCTTGCTTCATACGAACAGAAAGCTCACAGCAGTTTAATCTCTCTATATAACCTTGCAGGAGGAATGTAAATGTAAAATTGCTTCCTTAACCTCATCGATAGTACTTGGCGAGTCACATAACATTTTTTTCCTCATGACTAATAGAATTGACATTACCAAGATGTTTACTAAAAGTATCCGGATCAGCTTTAGATTTATACAAATTTGAATAAAACTTATAACAAAATTGGGAAATTTCCTTAGGATTTTCTGAGACACCCCCTCCAATATTTAACTGAAAACAGAATTTGGCTTAGCCCTGTTTTTCTCAAGCTTAAAAAAATAGTAAGACATCTGTTCTCCGTATTCAAGCACCTTTGCCTCGACCTTATAAAAGCACCTTCCGCTCTTAATTTAGACAAATCATCCAACTTAATTTGCAAATCAACTAAAGAGGCTTTCTGACTATCAGACAAATTTTCAGGTAAGATCCTGGTAATAGACGAGATTTCACTTACAATATTAACTTCTTCAAGATGTTTTAATTTAGCCAAATTAGCACTAATTAGGTACTTTCCAACTTCATATTTTAACAATTCTCAATTTATACCACAATTAAGTTTTGCTTTGCTGCAATAAAAAACAATAAGCCTTTCCATCTCTGATTTAACCTCATTATGATTTTGCAACAAGCTATTCATTTTCCGATAAGAAGATCCCTTGTTAAAACGAGCATCGTTCTGCCCGTCGCTGCCGTCCAATGCAGATGGTCACTCTCAACTTGTAACTGGGCAGTGCTCGGAGATAATTCAAGTTATCTCTAATGCATTCGTTCATTTCGTCAAGGTATTTTTGTTCTTCTCTAGTGTCGCAGTAGTTAATAATCAGTACCACAATTTCTGTGTGTGGTAATCGGGTTCTCGCCATCTTATAGGCTCTCTGGATCTCCTTATTGGTCGATGTGAATCATTTTGGGAACACTTGTTAATCCCAAATGATAGCGCTAAAATTTCCGGTTCTAACGCGATGGTGGCTTTCTCAACTAAACTGCCAGCATGTTGGGATTTTGATCAATCTGTAGGTCAGAGATGCTAAAAGCAGGGATCCTAGAGACGTTGGAGTCCCTGATTATCACATACTTCTTTTTTAAATTTAAGCTCCAATCAATTTGTTTTCTCCCAGTTTTAGTGTGTCTATATGGTCTTCCCACTGATTTCGGTGTGGTTGGTGTTGGGGCAGCTACTGTGACTTGCTTTGGAGGTTGTTGTTATTTTGTTTGTAGATTTTGCAGTGATTCAGTTGTACGGTTTCCCTCTTTGGGCCGTGCGTCATCCTTCTGTCCCTCTTTTTCTGTTGGTTTGTTTGCCGTCTCTTTTGTGGGAGAGGCACGAGCAATCAAACTAACTGAAACGGGAGATCGGAAAGCATTAAAATGTGTCGTCGAATTTCTAACTGCGTCATCACTGATGTAAATCATCAAAAGGTTCATATCCATCTTCCTTCTAAACAAATAATCATTAATTTCATGTGATACAATAAATAATGAATTAAATATGCCTTAAAAATCATCTGTTTACCTGGACAAAACAAGTCATGATAAAAGGTTAAAAACAACATATTGAACACAAATCTCCTCGGTCGACCCTGCAAAAGATTAGTTTACATTTATAAAAAGAATTTTTGAACATAAAATATCATTTACTCTCTTATAAATGATGATTATGCAACCATTGCATAATTAATGAATCATTTTCTTACTCATTTCTGTGTATTTGTATCAGTACAACACAACTGATATATTAACTGACAAAATAGTCAAGTAAGAAAATAAAAATGTCATGTATCATGATTAAAAAGAGCATTTTTTTTTTTTGCAAATAAAGAGGTGTACGATACTGTATACAAATAAAGTAATTAGTTTTTAAATCAGATCATTTTGTAAATATCATAGGGTTGAATGTATTGTTGAATTCATATAAAAATATGTGTTTAGACTTGCTGTCCTGTATGTAAACATTGCTTTTTTTTTTTTTTTTTCAAAGAAATTTTAACGATGAAATCAGGCATGATATTTTTGTATCACTTCCTGGTGTTTTTCTGTTGTCCCACAGATATTAATTAGTAAATTCAGTGTTTTGTTATGGAGATATACGCAAGTTAAAGGGTCTTCATTTCAAAAGCTTCCTCTAACAAGATGGCACTGGCGTGGATTAGGGATCAAAGATCAGAGAGAGATCAGAGATCAGATAATGTCCGACCCCGGTTAAGCACTGGCCTACACTTCAGCTGCCCGCTTCGCTTCTTGTTTCGATTCAGCTCTCTCTATCAACACCCATACGTTATTTCTCTTTTCATATCTCTTTTGATGTTGTCTCATGGAATCTGTGTTCACAATTCTTTGTAGAATTTTATTGTATGATATATGATCATAATTATTAGAGAATCATTATGGTGCTTTATATAACTTACGTTTCTTTTCTAGAACTCAAACATAGAGAGAATAATTATTAAAAGATTAGGGTTAGAAAACCAAGGGCTCTGTTTCCTAGGGCTCTACCACCTAGGTGTATTGTGGCTAGATGTAAGGCCTTAGGGGTAAATGCCCTAGGTCTACTGACCTTAGGTGTGAGGTGTCAGGGGGGTAAATTCCTTCGTGTTTAGAGTCCTCAGGTTTAGGGATGGGAGTGGTTTGTGATTAGGAATGTTAATCAATTAGGGTCAGTTTAATTAGGTGTGCTTTGCACCTGGCCCCACTAAGGGGTGGGTTTAGTGTTTGTGTAGGTGTGTACTTAGAAAATACAGATACACTATAAAGAAAAAGTAAGATGGATAGAGAGATTACGCTTCGTTGAGACCTCTTGGATGGAGGGAATCTAGACATTTAGTCCAGATTCTCTCCATCTTCAGTCTCTCCGAAAGCGTCCAAAAGGGATTCGATTGCTAGCCCGTCACTCTAAGGGATGTTAAGCCCATGTGTAAGAAAGTGTCTGACTAAAAATCTCCTTTTTTCGATTTTGCTAGAAACATTGTATGTGTGTTCGTACATTCCCTGGAGTAATTGGTTCTTAGTCTGTCCAACGTAATGTTTGTGACATTTAGATCAATAGATTGAGTAGACACAATTAGACACATGAGCTGACATGTTGTGTTGAACCTCAAAGATCTGTTGACTTGTTTTGTTTTGAACCCAACGTTTAGGAGCAAAGTGTTTATAGGCTCCAGATCTGCTTTTGGGTTCTGGTGTCCAAACTTTACTGCATACCAAGGTGTCCAACAGATTTTTGTTTCTTTTAAAAGCAGCAATAGGTCTGTGCTTTGCAAAGTTTTCCTTGGAAGCAGGGCTGAGTTGCATGCTCTGCTGCGAATAGTAAGACACCAGAGGAATTATTTTGTCTCTCAGTTGAATCGTTTTCGTTGTGTTTGAAGTGAATGTTGTGAAAGCTCTAAGCACATTTCTGAGGTGTCCTCTACTGTGTCTTCTCCTCTTTAACGCCTTGAATAAAATTTGAACAGCTGTTTTAAACTCTGATGTCTGTGAACAGATTCTGTGGAATCTCAACAGCTGGAATTTGAGGATCCCCCTAAAAGTGTGCTTAGGGTGAAAGCTAACTTTATGTAAAGGCTTAAACAACACTCTGTAGTCTAATTGATCTGTTTGTTGAAACTTTGAGCCTGTATATGTCACAACAATTAATAGAATTGGTGTCAATCTCAAATTTAATCTTTATAGACTTCTGATGGTGGTTCAGGTGGTTTGTAAACACAACAAAATCATCTCTACTACGGGTCCAAATGCTACAAATGTCGTCCAAAAAGTGGAAATACGAGAAAGGTTTAAGGTGAAAAGATGATAGAGCAGTCTGTTCCCAGGACACCATGAATACATTAGCGTAAGATTGGCAAACTTTTTCCCCATGGCTGTACCCTTTATTTGCAAATGATATTCAGAATTAAACTCAAAGTCATTCTTAGTGAGATTAATTTCAATATATAATCATCCGGCCTCCTAAGATCCGGATACTTCTTCATGCAATCTTGTGCAGCTGCCATTCCGGCCTGGGTCTCGATGTTTGTGTACAGGCGCTCTATGTCTATCGTGAAAAGGAAAGAACCAGTGGGAATTACGAGATCTTTTGTATGAAGTCATGCGTGTCTTTAAGATCGCTTTTGTGCCTCTGTGAAATTGGGCCTAAGAAATGTTCGATAAACTCTGCTGTATAGTATGATTCACTATCGCAACCAGAAACTATAGGCCTCACAGGAGGAATTTTGGAGGGGACACTCCAACTGCCAGGGTCTTTGTGGATCTTTGGAAGAAGACAGAATCTTCTAGGCCTGGGTGTGCCTGAGCCGGCCAAATAGTCTTTCTGGTTTTCCACTGATTATTTTCTTTTCACACATTTCTTGAGGGATTTCTCGCATTTCAACCATTGTTTGGGGGAACATGAGTTCTGTGCGCGGCCTGTAATGATCTTTAACTTGTAAATGTCTGTTGCCCTCCCACAAATAGTCTTCCTTTCTCATGAGTACAACAGCGTTTTCATTTGTCAGCGGGCTTTATGACCAAATCAGGATTATTTTTGAGTTCTTTGATGGCTTTTTTCTCTCGTTTACACAAGTTCTGTTTTTCCAGCAATCCCCAGTTCAGATGCTGATCAGCATACCGATCCGCTCGAATGAGCGAGGCCACTTGAGGAGGTAATCTGGGTAAAGCAGGTGTCCATTCTGAACTGTGTGTAAATGGTAATTTCTTCTTTTTGACGTTCATTCAAAGAACATTTCCAATTTACCTCGTCTATGATAAGCTTGAAGTCCCTGTAATAACTCTACTCTTTGCGTTTTGATGTTAGCTGGCGCCGGGACAAAGGAAAGGCCCTTGTGCCAAACCGCCCTCTGCCCAGTGGTCATTGTGAGCGAGGACGAGTTAATTATGAGTTTGTCTTGACTATTTATGGGGTTAACGGTCCCAGCAAGTTTAGAGGAAAACATCATTTTGTAAGAGAGACGGCCTTATGATCTGTTAATGGCATCGCAGAGATATCAGTTCATGAAAGTCTTATATGAATTTTTATTGCTCCACGTGTATGTCCTATCATTCACATTTTTAACCCTCCATATAGCAGTAAGATCTAACCTATGCATAAATGCTTTTCATAAATGAGTTTTATGTCGTCCAGGTGGCCACCTATCAAGGGATTCATTCAGGACAGTATTAAAATCACCACCAATCACTAAGTAAGCATTTGGAAATTTTGACTGCCAATACGTAAGTTTATCTTCCAGAACAAATAACAGCTGATCATTATCAGATCTAGAGTTACACCCATAATAATCAACAACAATAAGAATCACATTACAACACTTTAGAATTAACAAAAAGTGCCCATGGTCATCGCAGTATGTGTGCAACACATCACCTACAAAGTTATTTTTTAAACAGGAAACCCCTGCTGAGTCTCTGAACCATGAGAAAACCATATCTCACTACCCCACTGCCATTTCCAAAAATTAACATTATTAGCTTTAGAATGAGACTCTTGAAAAAATACAGTCAGAACCAAACTGTCACGGGATTCCAAGGAAGACAAAGAAGATCACAATAATCCACAATAATGACTTTAATAAGGTACACAAAAGGAAGATAAACAGACGTGACACCTAACAATAGCAGACAAACCAAAAGGGAGAACACAGGACTATAAATACTAACAGAGTAATTAGGGAGAACTGGAACAGGTGTGTGGCTAATTAACAAATCAACTAAACAAGACCAGGAAACAAAACCATATTTGTCAATATGGAACTCAGGAACAGGAACACAAAGTCCAGAATCCTGACACAAATTGTCTAGAAAAACAATAAGACCTTGCGTTTAACAACGTCTCTTAAACCCCTGACATTCAAGCATACAACAGAAAAAGACTTTTAAAGAACTCACAAACACTGGAACAATGAACCTGCTTAAAGACTTACATGAACTCCATTTCTCAAAGTAGGTCAACAAATTATGAACAAAGCAGCACCATATCAAATATCAAAAATTGCAAAAAACTTTAATAAAAAATTACAGGCAGTCTCTAAAACGTGTCTGAACAGTGCACCTGAAAAATCTGTTAAAGTCAGAACTGGCAACGTCTGTTATTACGATCAAAGCACTTTAAGTAGGTAGGATGGTTTCACCCCGAATGAAAGCTCTGCCTCCGACGAAGAATGCCGTCTTTCCCTCTGCACACGCTTTTTGGACCTGGCCACAGCTTTCTTCTCCTTTTGCGATCATCGGCTAAAAAAATCCTGCATGAAACGGAGATGAGAGATACACGTGAAATATGAGCAGCGGAGGAGAGGCACGAGGACTGGGATTGAGAAATGATGATATCGAGAACTGTGAAATGAGTTCATAGTTCATGAATGTAACACTGTCATGTTTCTATAACAATAATGAACAGTTTTGTGAGTAAACCGAAAACATGCATCTCATTTCAGTCCCTGTTCATCATAAACACACTGTTTTCTCACTGGCAAATAATGATAAACAAATAGAGCTTTTTCAAACTCAAAACAGTAGCTTGGTTTCCATTCAAACATGAAGCAAATCTTTCCAAAGTTTGCAAAGAAGAAAAAAAAAAATCACACAAAAACATGTGAATTTGGTCTGTTTCCATCAACTTGTCAAGATTATGTATAATTTGCATTCTTTTATTAATGTGCAGTGCTAGTTTTGAGTGTTTTTTGTGTAATCAGGTGATTTCAGTCCATGAACTGTGACTCTGACTGACTCCCTTACTAGTGCACTGACTACTGAACTAGGGAGCTGATTGAGACGTACCCAGAGATTTAGTTTGCATTTATTTTTCTGTCTGTTCATTATTCTCATCTTAAACACACAGAAAAACTCCTGCTGAAGAGACTGAGATCCACTTAAAGATGGCGTTTATTAAAGACGAGAGTGAAGACGTGAAGATTGAAGAAACATTCAGCCTGGAACAAGAAGATACTGAGGAACAAGTAATAGAGGAAAGTGTTATAGAGGAACTTGTTATAGAGGAGAGTGAAGATGTGAAGATTGAAGAAACATTCAGAGTCAAACATGAAGATACTGAAGAACAGCAAAGAAAGATGCCACTTGTTATAGAGGGAAGTGAAGACGTGAAGAATGAAGAAACATTCAAACATGAAGATACTGAGGAACAAACAGGTTGGTTTCATTCTCAAAGTCTTTTTTTTAGTCATGTGTGTCATGAATCTCTTTATCTCTGTTATTTTTCTTATTTGGTCACACATATAGCCAAACAACAAATCATCCTCACAATCACTTTTTTTATTTCAGGTTCTTGTAAACATTACTTTCTTAACACATTTACTCCTTAAAATCCTAACGTAAGGAAATGAGACTGAAAAACATGTTGTCCTTTTGAGAAAGAAATTCAATGTAATGATGAAGAGTAGGTCACAATATGATGTTTTAAATAAAATAACATACCAAAAAAAACACTTTGAATAGCCCGCTTAAAATGTTTATTCCAAATAAAGTACTAAATGTGACCATGGCCCACAAAACCAGTCATAAGGGTGTTTTTTTTTTTTTTTTTTAAACTAGGATGCATGAATCAACTGAAAGCTGAATAAATAATCTTTCCATTGATGTATGGTTTGTTATGATAGGACAATATTTGGTCAAGATACATCTATTTGAAAATCTGGAATCTGAGGGTGCAGAGAAATCAAAATATTGAGAAAATTACCTTTAAAGTTGTCCAGATGAAGTTCTAAGTGATGCATATTACTAATTTAATTTTTTTATATGTATATTTACAGAAGGAAATTTACAAAGTATCTTCATGGAACATGATCTTTACATGATCACATCTTTTGTTATGTTCACACATTACACGATGCGCATCAAAGTTGTAATGGAAAATGACTTTCAAACAGTCTTCATCTCTGCCGAACAGTGGTGTTGACAAAAAAAAAAAAAAGTGTAGAAAAGCAGTGTCAATTTCGTGCACAACATGAACAAACTACATCAGGTAAAGCTGTCAGCTGTGTGGAAATTGGCAATATTGTTAACAATTCTCATTCATAACCATTACTAAAATGGCTTCTTGTTATCAAGATCTTTATGCTGTCAAGTCTATATGCTGTGTTCTGTTAATGCTTGAACTTCACATTCGCCTGTTTGCAGTGCACTTGTAACTAGATAAAAAAGTTTGTCAAGACAAACTTTAAGTTGGCTTGAGAAAGCCGGACCAGAAAGTTTTAAAAAGTTTAAAAAGTTTGGAAAGTTTGAAAAGTTAAGAAGTTTCAAAAGTTTAAATACTTTAAGAAGTTTAAGAAGTTTTAAGTTTGGATGGTTTTCAGTCTGAAATATTTTTAAAGTTTTAAAGTTTGAATGTAGTCTGTCAGATAGATAGATAGATAGATAGATAGATAGATAGATAGATAGTATTGGTCAGATTATCAATCGACAGATAGATAGATGGATAATTCTAACATTATTACCAAGTTACTAGCATGTGGCTAGTCTGTTTCCAGCATGATTAGCAAGTTGATAGCATATTGCTAGCATGTTTCTAACATGATTAGCATGTCGTTAGCATGTTTCTAGCATGACTAGCATGTCGCTAGCATGTTTCTAGCATGATTAACAAAGTTGCTAGCATGTTTCTAGCATGACTAGCATGTCGCTAGCATGTTTCTAGCATGATTAGCATGTCGCTAGCATGTATCTAGCATGATTAGCATGTCGTTAGCATGTTTTTAGCATGTCTAGCATACTGCTAGCATGTTTCTAACATGATTAGCATGTCGCTAGTATGTTTCTAGCATGATTAGCATGTCGCTAACATGTTTTTTAGCATGACTAGCATGTTGCTAGCATGTTTCTAGCATGATTAACAAAGTTGCTAGCATGTTTCTAACATGATTAGCATGTCGCTAGCATGTTTCTAGCATGACTAGCATGTCGCTAGCATGTTTCTAGCATGACTAGCATGTCACTAACATGTTTTTTAACATGACTAACATGTTGCTAGCATATTTCTAACATGATTAGCATGTCGCTAGCATGTTTCTAGCATGATTAACATGTCGCTAGCATGATTTTAGGATGACTAGCAAATCATTAGCATGATTTTAACATGACTAGCAAGTCGCTAGCATGATTTTAGCATGACTAGCAAAGTCGCTAGCAGGATTTAAGCATGACTAGCAAGTCGCTAGCATGATTTTAGCGTGATTAGCAAGTCGCCAACATGATTTTAGCATGACTAGCAAGTCGCCAGCATGATTTTAGCATGATTAGCAAGTCGCTAGCATGATTTTAACATGACTAGCAAGTCGTTAGCATGATTTTAGCATGATTAGCAAGTCCCTAGCATGATTTTAGCATGATTAGCAAGTCGCTAGCATGATTTTAGCATGACTAGCAAGTCGCTAGCATGATTTTAGCAAGTCGCTAGCATGATTTTAGCATGACTAGCAAGTCGCTAGCATGATTTTAGCATTATTTTAGCATGACTAGCAAGTCGCTAGCATGATTTTAGCAAGTCACTAGCATGATTTTAGCATGAATAGCAAGTCGCTAGCATGATTTTAGGATGACTAGCAAATCATTAGCACGACTTTAGCATGACTAGCAAGTTGCTAACAAGATTTTAGCAAGTCGTTAGCATGATTTTAGCATGACTAGCAAGTCGCTAACAAGATTTTAGCAAGTCGTTAGCATGATTTTAGCATGACTAGCAAGTTGCTAGCATGATTTTAACATGATTAGCAAGTCGCTAGCATGATTTTAGCATAACTAGCAAGTCGTTAGCATGATTTTAACATGACTAGCAAGTCGCTAGCATGATTTTAGCATGATTTTAACATGACTAAGAAGTCACTAGCATGATTTTAGCATGACTAGCAAGTCGCTAGCATGATTTTAGGATGACTAGCAAATCATTAGCACGACTTTAGCATGACTAGCAAGTCGCTAGCAAGATTTTAGCAAGTCGCTAGCATGATTTTAGCATGACTAGCAAGTCGCTAACATGATTTTAGCATACATAGATCGATAAGGTTTGAAGATAGATAGATAGATAGATAGATAAAGGTTTGAAGATAGATAGATAGATAGATAAGGTTTGAAGATAGATAGATAGATAGATAGATAGATAAGGTTTGAAGATAGATAGATAGATAGATAGATAAGGTTTGAAGATAGATAGATAGATAGATAGATAGATAAGGTTTGAAGATAGATAGATAGATAGATAGATAGATAGATAGATAAAGGTTTGAAGATAGATAGATAGATAGATAAGGTTTGAAGATAGATAGATAGATAGATAGATAGGTTTGAAGATAGATAGATAGATAGATAGATAGATAAGGTTTGAAGATAGATAGATAGATAAGGTTTGAAGATAGATAGATAGATAGATAGATTAGTTATTAGTTAGAAAGAACATAGATAGCTTAAAGCTTAATTGAGTATCAATGGCTTCTAGCAGTTTACATTAAACATAGTTCAAACAGACATGGACTTTTGGTCAATGAAAGTCTATGGGATTTTTTATGATTTTTAATATTAATTTTTAAGAAAACCGTAACTCAAACCAGTCTGAAAAGATATAGCACACTAAGTCAGAACAGTATGAAGATCTGACCCGAGTTTGGAGTATGTAGCTTGAACGGTCTAGGAGGAGTTAGTGTCCAAAAAATTTGCGGTCAGAAAAATAAGAAGAAGAAGAAGAAGAAGAAGAAGTTTAAATAGGATTTCAGTAAGTTGGCTTTCCCAAGCCAACTTAATAACTATAATAACTATAGCAGAGCATTATGCTATATTAATGCACTATTGCATATTAATGTTTTTACTTAACCTGTTGTCTACATGATAGAAAATGTGAGCTAAAGATAACATTAAACACCTCCTATAAAATTGCATGTTACTAATGAAGAAAAACCGACTGGATGTGTGAACGACATATGACAACATTTATCGGAAATAAAACACCCAAACTACACTCAGTGGCCAAGTGATGTTTCCAGTCCATGATATTGATACAGATTCTGTGTAATAAACCGTTCTTTCTGACTGTGAATTTCAAGTTTAATTGAACCTTATTTCCCAGGTCATCTACAAGATGGATTACAATGCTGATAAAGTCAAGAAAAAACATGTGACAGTATGAAATGTTAAAATGTAAAAAAATAAAGTACATTTATTCTGTGGCACCTAAAAATAATTATTTGGCGCCTACGTTTTTTTCTTACAGGGGCCAATGGCTTTTTACTTGATTTTTATTTATTTTTTTATCTGGAGCCCAGACTCCTCCTTTCCATACCCCTGTATTTTCTTGTATGCTGATTATAATGAATGCCCCTATAGCCTAATCTGTGCCCACATACAGTGCTGTTGTGCTTTGGAAATTCTGAGTTTTGAGTCTTTGCTCGTGGACCTTTCCCAAACCTGTCCCCTTCTTTCTTTCCCACTTCTCTTCTTTTTAAACTCTCAATAAAAAGGTGAAAATGCCTTGAAAATGTTTGTATCTAACATGCTGTTTCATAACTTTGCATTTTGGTTTTAAGACATTGTAGTTGTTTAGTGGATATAGGATCTACCAGGCACATTGTTGGATTTGATGCTTTACATTTTTTCATGTCTGTTGCTTTTGTGCCATTAAACTGGTGTTAACTTTGTTGTATTTAATTTTTTTCGTCTTAGACCTGATGCTACTGAAAGAGGAGAGTCAAGAACTGAATGAAATGGAAGAGAAAAATCAGGAGGAGAAATGCAGTGATTTCATGACTGGGGAAGAATCTTCTAGTTCCTCACAGACTCATGAAACACAAACTAGTATGAACCCTAAAGTCCAAAAGAAGGCGGGCACCGGAGAGAGACCTTTCACCTGTGAACACTGTGGGAAGAGTTTTGCGCAAAAAGGAACACTTAAACTTCACATGAACGTTCACACTGGAGAGAAACCTTTCACCTGCCCTCAGTGCGGGAAGAGTTTTGCTTTAAAAGGAGGTCTTAAAGGTCACTTGAGAGTTCACACTGGAGAGAAGCCGTACTCCTGCCAACAGTGTGGGAAGAGCTTTGCACTAAAAGGGAATCTTAACTTTCACATGCGAGTTCACATGAAAGAGATCCAATTCACCTGCCAACAGTGTGGAAAAGGTTTCAGTGAAAAAGAGAGCTTTGAAGTCCACTTAAGAATCCACGCCGGAGAGAAGCCGTACGTCTGCTCTCAGTGCGGAAAGAGTTTTAAAGAGAAGAAAAACCGCAACGTCCACATGAGAACTCACACCGGAGAGAAACCTCACACCTGCAAACTGTGCGGGAAGAGCTTCACTCGAAAAGATGGTTTGAAGTCTCACATCACGGTTCACAGTGGAGAGAAACCGTACTCCTGCCCTCAGTGTGGAAAGAGCTTCACGATTAAAAGAAACCTTAAGACTCACATTAGAGTTCACACTGGAGAGAAACCTTACAAGTGTGATCAGTGTGGAAACTGTTTCAAATATCACACAGACCTGAAACGGCACATGCAAACTCATTCTGAGCAGAAAGTGCTGATTTTTATCACTGTGAGAAGAGGATTAGGCAGTAGTAGCACTGGACCTCAGTCATGATACTTTGAGTAATTTTCCGAAAACTCTCCTCCAGATTCACAAATGCTTCGTAAATGTCCGATTTGATCATTAATAGTGTATGTTAAAGAATTCCAATCGTTTGTAAATAGTTTGCTAGTGCACACTCATTCACAATTAACATAATCCTGCCTATGAATTACAGCTACAGCTCCATTTCTGTCACCGATGGAGTTTTGGTTCTTGTCAACTCTGGTTTGCTTAATTGGGGACACTTCATTTCCAGTGATATCGTGTACTATTTGGACTTAACTGAGTTGGATGATGACATCCCTGAATTCAATGATGAACTGCCTTTAACTGAAAACTGAGTGTTTACTGTTGCCTTTTTGCATTATTGATGCACTATTTACCTAGTTGATACTCTAAATCTGCGCTGATACAGTCTGTATTGTTATGCGCTATATAAATAAAGTTCTTTTGACTTGACTCTACTTGACCATTTTTCATAATTACACAGTCTGTTAGGAGTTATAAATACTATTAAAGTGTCTACAGATGTGTGTGGCTAACAACACTTGTCAATGTCAAAATAATTCAGATAACCAATCAAACCTAAGAAGTCAATGTTTTCTGTTCACAGAAGCAGGGTGTGAATGCCTGCACAAAGTGCAAATTTAACCTTGAAGGAGAGTGAGATAAAATGGACATTTGTAAAACCAATATCATTTAATATTAGTTAAAGTGTTCGTTAACCCAGAAATTAAAAATCAGTCATTAATTACTCACCCTCATGTCTTTCATTATCTTCAGAACACAAATTAAGATATTATTGATGATATCAAAGAGCTCTCCGCCTCCGTAGACAGCAATGCAACTGTAATGTTCCCAGGTCCAGAAAAGTAGCGAGGATATGGGGAAAATAGTCTATGTGACATCAGGGGTTCAACCGTAATTTTACGAAGCTACCAGACTATTTTTTTTGTTTTGTGCGCAAAGAAAACAAAAACAGCCACTTTATTTAACAATTCTCCTCCACATCCCATCTCCAGCGAAGAGCCACCATTGTGAAGAGAGTAGCACAATGCATGCATTTGCTTCATGTAAACAACACATGTGCACGTATTTTGATGTATTTGTAAATTCTATATTTTTGACCAGTCAACTTTCTTAAATTCAAAATCGCTCTCGTTGCTTGGTGCTTACTGCTTAATCCACTCTCTACAAATGTTCCACGGCTCACAAAACAATTTGTTTTGAGAGCAGTGAAACATTTGGAGAGTGTGTAATAATATCAGAAATAATACCAAAAATACCATAAAGTGAATATTCTAATGTATAAACATTATAAACACTTCATAAACACAGCATAGCTATACTTTAGTTCCCCTCACTCCAAAACAAATATAATGGTATGCTAAACAGATCAAGAATGAAAAAAAAAAAAAAAGCAAGCGAGACTATTATTACAAGCGGGACTACTAAACTATTATTTATAATGTAACCTAGGCTTTGTACTTCATGTGCGTTCGTATATCAATGGAAAAAATCATCCTCTTCACATGAGTGAAAATGTGCTTGGCATAACAGCAGAGTGGAGCGGATATACTACAGACTCTTTAAACTGACCAGTGTAAACTTTTATATGACAGTGTTTTTGATAATGAACTAGAAAATGTGATGTGTGACGCTGGTGTGATCAAACAGGTGAAACATAAAATACAAATTTTTTGGTCATTTTTGATCACACAGATAAGAGTAAGCCATAATTCAAAACCTCAAAGTGTTTGCTTTTATGTTTGCATGCTCACAATAAAAACAGAACATTTGTGTTTTTGTAAAATAAAGCAAACAAAGATGATCTGGGTTTGTGGTTTCCTTTCCTTGAGCTTGTTTGTGGAGTGCAACGTGCCACACCTGTTTTAAATTATTTAAGTCAGATTTTGCATAGTACCTTTTATATATATATATATAGACCAGGGATGGGCAGCTTCGGTCCTGGAGGGCCACTGTCCTGCAGAGTTTAGCATCAACCCTAATCAAACACACCTGAACAAGTTAATCAATGTCTTCAAGATCACTAGAAAACTACAGGGTGTGCTGATTAGTGTGAGAGCTAAACCAGTTAAAGCTAAGACTTTGATTTTATTTTTATGAAAAAGTTTTGTTTTTACTGTTATTTATGTTTACATTTTCCTTAAATCATCCTGGCGACCCATTTTTGACATAGAGTTTGAAAACCTGTGCCCTAGGCTGTAGTTAGGTCCATGCAGAAACTTGTGAACGATGTTCTTATAGTTGTGGCATCACCGTTTAGTGACGTCTCTGAATGTTCTGGGAAAACTAAAGTTGTATTGTCAGATAAGCACTGCACAGCGGTGTCTTATAAACCAAAATGTAGGAAGAATGTGCTGCTCCTTAGCACCGAGCGGCACAGAGAAATAGTTCTGTCATTCCCTATGGATCCCTTTGACCCCTTCTCACATCCTGAATACCTCCTCTTCCTGCTGGAGCCGGGGGAAAGATCTTTTGAGGACCCTAGAAGACTGTTCCTTGCATTAGCTCACTTCACCAGATATCTCTTGCTTTTTTGTTTAACCTTTAATGTAAAGCACTAATCAAGGATCAATGATTGGTTGTTAAACTTGTGCTCTATAAATTAAGTTTGACTTGCCTGCGCCATTACATTTACGTCCCTTTAAAAGAAGTTAATTTTGTGGCTAATTTCATTGGGTTTGTTTTGTTTTAAATACCAACTGATAATACTTTAAACATCACCATTACATTATTTTCTCATAGATTGGAAGTAAGTAACTCACTGCTGTTTGACAATATGAATAAAGAATGCAAGACTCCTTTAAAAATGCCTGCGGTGGCACAAGTGCCTCTGCTCAACTCGTATGTGCCTGTCTGTGATCCTCTGTAATGTATGCACAGTGGAGCCAAATATTTTGCCTTTTCATTGAACACAAAAAAGTGAAATTCACTGAACTTGATTGCAATGCTTAAAATAACAGAAAGTAATAAAAACTCAAACTGAGTAATGTAAACAGAGCAGAAACAAATAAGATGAACGTAAATCTCAGAATAAATCACTTCTGCTTGAGGTGTGTGAATGGAAATGTAAAATGCTGTTGAGTGTGTATTGTGTTGATGTTTGTTTGTGAGTGGAGTGTGAATGAAGGTGTGTGTTTCCTGATCTCTCTGATAATGAGTGCTGTAGATCTGCTGATGAGTCTGAGCGCTTCCTAGAACTGCTCACATCCTTCCAGTGCTTCGTTTGCTTTGTCTTCAGCCGTAAGGACGACCTCCTGAAATCTGAATCGAACCGCAGCGTTTCAGCGCTTTAGTCAGACTTCATGACTGTTTGATCTCCTTCAAGAATCTGATGAAGATTCATAGAGTCTCTACAGGTGCTGCTGGACATGCAAGGTATTTTCCTCTCAAAACTTCAGTAATGTCATTACATGTGTAGATATGGTTTTGTACCCCTGTGATGGATATACGTTTAGACTTACATTTCATTACTATTTATAAGAAATAATTTTGACCATTTTTATACATGTTTTCCTTTCAGACCCATCAATGTAATTCTTTACAGTCACTGCCCCTTTAAACAAAACAAAGAGAAAGTTGATTTTATTGCCTTAATATTCTGTGGAGAAAGAGAGATGAAATCAGATGGGACTTTTATTTTGGTGAGGCAGGATGATGTCATCAGTCTGCGCCACACTCCTGCATCTGTGATTCTGCTGAAGAAAGGTTTGTTTTTAATCATTTAAAGTATTTAAACCAAAATAACTTTCTCTGACTCTTATATAGAGAACTTTGAAAAGAGTTTATGGTTCATGAATGTTACACTGTAATGTTTCTAACAACAATAATGAACAGTTTTGTGAGTAAACATGACTAACAGAAGACATGCATCTCATTTCAGTCCCTGTTCATCATAAACACACTGTTTGCTCACTGGCAATTAATGATAAACAAATAGAGCTTTTTCAAACTCAAAACAGTAGCTTGGTTTCCATTCAAACATGAAGCAAATCTTTCCAAAGTTTGCAAAAAAAAAAAAAAAAAAAGAAAAGAAAAAAAACATACAAATTGGGTGCATTTCCATTAACTTATCAAGATTATGTATAATTTGCATTCTTTTATTAATGTGCAGTGCTAGTTTTGAGTGTTTTTGTCTAATCAGGTGATTTCAGTCCATGAACTGTGACTCTGACTGACTCCCTTACTAGTGCACTGACTACTGAACTAGGGAGCTGATTGAGATTTAGTTTGCATTTATTTTTCTGTCTGTTAATTATTCTCATCCTAAACACACAGAAAAACTCCTGCTGAAGCGACTGAGATCCACTTAAAGATGCCGTTTATTAAAGACGAGAGTGAAGACGTGAAGATTGAAGAAACATTCAGAGTCAAACATGAAGATACTGAAGAACAAACAGGTTGGTTTCATTCTCAAATCCTAAGTCATTCTGTCATGGATCTCTTTATCTCTGTTATTTGTCTTGTTTTGTCACACATTAAATGATGAACAGTAAATAGTCAAACAAAAGTATTTTGTGTAACATTAAACCCAGTATCTACTTCTGAATTGAAAGCAGTTAAAATTCATTTTGATCACTTAGTATTTTGACAGATACACTTGCAAAAAGCTAATTTTTCATCCTCAAATCACTTTATTAATTGAAGGTCTTGTAAATATTATTTTCATTGCAGACATACTGATTAAAACATTTACTGCTCAAAATCCAAACTTTTAAAAGGACAGAAAAACATTTTCTCCTTTTGAGAACGAAATATAATGCTGTTTTTGTTTGTCACATTTTCCTGTGATGCACATGGAAGCTGACAATATTCAAAACTTCACATTATAGTTGAGAGGACAGTATATTTCTAGTATGTTTTAGATGGATGTCAGATTTGAGGTCTGTCTGTAATCAATCAGTTCTCCTGTGTCAGTCTGGAAAAAAAGGTCACAGTATGAATATAAGAGTCCATCTGCCTGCCCAAAAAGAGTCCAGCGGCCTGGTTAAAGGTTTAATATGTTTTTTTACTTGTGCTCCCCCAAAGTTCACTTAATTTATCAGGATTTAGTTTCAAGTCTAGCTCTGTGTTTAATCTGACTCCAATTTCAAGATATCGTTAGATTTAGATGGTTTCTCTACTTCTTTACTGATCACAAATATTATGTGTTAATTTAGATATTTGATTATTCTGGAAATCCCATAGTTTCAATATTTGTTCATCAAGGACCTGATATCACTTAGCAATTCACTTGGCCAACAGTGAACGCACGGCACAAACTCGCCAGTTCTGCACTTATGAATGTTTCATGAATCACAGATGAACCCTGTCATAAGTTGATTTGTGCAGTTGTATCTGCACTTCTACATTAGATAAATGAGGCCCAACGCTCCAGAAGTCTTATGATTTGTTCAGTGAAAGCTATCCTCTCTTGTTCATTTCAGAGAGAAGAGGCTTCATCCTGACAACCCTTCCAAACATGCCTTACTTGTCTGTTTTTTTTCTCTAACTTGTACTTTTTTTTTCGTGGAAGCGTAAGGCTGGAATGCAACATTCATTGGCTAATGTTGAAAAAAAATCTGACCATTTAATTCAAGCGTTCAACAGTCTATGCACATTTAAAAAAAAAAAAAAAAAAAAACATTGTTAAAAAGAACCTTTAATTAAGTAGATGTACTGTGAAAACAACACTGTAATCCACATTTTCCATGATTAGATGGAATCTAATCATACCAATCATAACTGTGTTTCAGTAGTTCTACAAGTATACTAATTATCTCTTAGACAAAGATATTACCCAATCACAGCAGTCTTAAAGGAGACACGCCTCTTAAAACAGTGGACAAACCAGAGGGTCAAAAACAGGGTATTTATTTCTTTTGATCTTTTCTAATGGAGCTATAAAAAACATGCAAATACAATTCATGACCCCTTTAACCACCTAACATAATGGGACTGATACTCAAGGCCATCATTAACAGGGTGAAAAGTGGTGATGATTCTAGTGGCCCTAGTTAGTTAAATTAGTTAGTTAGTAAAATTCCTAAAGTTGGCGGTAGTGATAGCACTTGGGCCCAAGCTCGCTGCTATAAGCTATAGTTGAACTCTGTATTTCATCAGGGGTAACTGCAACTATCATTCAGAAATAAATGTACGGAGTTGAGGAAAGTGGTTGTCATCTCCTCTGAAAAAATGGAACAGGGCTTTCTAACAAAAAAACTGCAGTTTCCTTTGGGTCACAATTATTCCATCAATATCCAGCTGCTTCATTTTTGAGAAGGCATGTTTCACTTATTCTAGACCAGGGTTGTCCAAACTTGGTGTTTCATGAACAAATGGACGCTTCTAACGTACTTTGTGTACTGTTATGAGTTTTATCATTTAGCATGGTAACTGAGGCCCGTGGAGTCCGAGTTGCAGTTTTTGCGTTGTCTGCAAACCCTGTTTGTATCATTCTTTTGCACATACAGTTCAGAACCATGATAGTCACACTGTAAATCTGATATTGGCCTCATTTAAAACAAAAATGTGAACCGCTATACAAAGAAATCAGATCTGAGCAAAGGACCGGAGCACTAAGGCTCGCAGTGTGAACATAGCCGTAGAGGAATTTGTTAACATCTGCCACTGAGCAAGGTGTGGAGCATGGAGGGCTTCAGGTGTGGGCTCGATGGTGAAATCCTTCCTGATTTTCCTGACTGGGGAAGAATCTTCCTGAGTACACCATCTTTGCATTGTGGGTAAATAGAGCTTCTTTTACTGTGGGTGCAGCAGAAGAAGCCCCACCTTGCACCTGTCACACAGCCAATTCCAGAGCCCAGCTAGTGTACACCCCGCTACATGTATATGGCACCAGAGCCCACAGCAGATAGGGAGCTCATGCCCAACATGGACACTGAGCCAGACCTGATGGCCCAACGGAGCCAGAGCCTATAGCCACCTCTGGCCCAGAGCCCAAGCCCCACAGTGAGTCTGACCATCCTGTTCCACCATGGGAATATAGATTGTGTCAAAGCAGCGTTACAGTATTAAACAGGAAAAAAGTGTCTATAATGTAAGAGGACAATAGCTATCACTCAAATTTCTAGATAAAGTTAGTTCATCAGTGATTCAGTGATGTCATTGTCCAGCTAAGTTCAGTCCAAATAGATGTGCAATCAAGTCACCTAGATCAGTGGTTCTTAACTCCAGTTCTCGGGGCCCACTGCTCTGCACATTTTGTATGTTTCTGAATCTGACACACTCAGTTCAGTTCATGAATCTTTCTTCTAATGGGTTAATGATCTTAATCAGGTGTGTTAAAGAAGTCCACTTCCAGAACAAAAATGTACAGATAATGTACTCACCCTCTTGTCATCTAAGATGTTCACGTCTTTCTTTCTTCAGTCAATATGAAATTATGTTTCTAGAGGAAAACATTTCAGGATTTTTCTCCATACAATGAATTTCAATGGTGCCCCCAAGTTTGAACTTCCAAAATGTAGTTTAAATGCAGCTTCAAATGGATCTAATCCCAGCTGAGGAAGAAGGGTCTTATTTAGCCAAACAATCAGTCTTTTTCGAAACAATTTGATAATGTATATACTTTTTAACCCCAAATATTCGTCTTGTCCAAGTCTGCGTGAACTCTGTTTTTTTTCCGTTTCAGTACGGTCAATACAGTTAGGGTATGTCGAAAAACTCCTGCCTCGTTTTCTTCTTCAACGTCAAAATTGTCCTAAATTGCTGTTTTACCTTTTTCTTTTGTAAAGGCCGTTTGATCTACTTTGCATGTTTACTTTGTCAACTCTGGGTCAGTACTTCTGTGGTTTAGGACGATTTTGAAATTGGGGAAGAAAATGAGATGGGAGTTTTTCGACACACCCTAACTGTATTGGCCGGAAAAAAACAGTTCATGCGGACATAGACAAGATGAGCGTTTAAGGTTAAAAAGTATAAAAATTGTCAGTTTGTTTTGAAAATGACCACTCGTTTTGCTAGATAAGACCCTTCTTCATCAGCTGAGATTGTTTAGAGCCCTTTGAAGCCGCATTTAAACTACATTCAAACTTGGGGGCGCCATTGAAATCCAGTATATGGAGATAATTCCTGAAATGTTTTCCTCAAGAAACATAATTTCTTATCGAATGAAGAAAGAAAGACATTAACATCTTGAATGCCAAGAGGGTGAGTACATTATCTGTAAATTTTTGTTCTGGAAGTGGACTTCTTCTTTAAATGAGGGAGACATACAAAATGTGCAGAGCAGTGGGCCCCGAGGACTGGAGTTGAGAACCACTGATCTAGATGACGAGGTCCTCACTGGAGATCTGTCTTCACGGCTCATCTAGTTGACATGGTCTCCGCTGACATTCAGGACTGTAGAGGTTGTCTCCAACTCCTGATCCACTATCTGGACTGGATACGGACTGGATCTGGGTGTCTATGGTGACCTCGGAATAAGGTGCAACAAGTACATCGGGTGTTATGGGAAGTGTTTCCAGTTCCGGTTGACCTAATTAATGCATCCTAACAATCCTTTAACGGATTTGAATTATAGAAATGTGTTAATGTGTAAGCCAGGGTCTTCAATCTAGATTTAAATCGACAGAGTGTGTCTGCCTCCAAGTTTAATTTTTTACTAGGGCATTTAGGGCTTTCGAAGTTATTAGCAAGATTTTAAAATGTATACAATTTGTAATAGTGATAACCCTTCTGGGCTCCATTTTCACAGAGTCAAGATGATCCCATGACTCCAGCTTCTGTGCTCATCAGGGCCACAGAATTATGGAGATGCTAGGGATGTGTCCCTACCCATATCCAGCTACTACCAAATTGTCCCTAGCAATAATTTTAATCAAACAGTTAAATATATGTATAAGTTTTTGTCATTTAGGATGCGTCTTAAATATGTCTTAGCAATAATATTACCCAAGAAGTTAAAGTAAATACATTAGAAAACTGCTCACTTTCAAGGACCCACATTTGATACATGGGCGGAGTAAGAACGTAAGGTAGTCGCTCACGGGATAAGCATAGGTACACTGTTTGTAGTTGTTTAGTGGATATAGGATCTACCATACATGTTGTTGGATTTGATGCTTTACATCTTTTCATACACTGGTGTTAACTTGGTTTTGTTTCTGTTCACGTTAGACCTGATGCCACTGAAAGAGGAGAGTCAAGAACTGAATGAAATGGAAGAGAAAAATCTGTATGAAAAATGCCATGATTTTATGACTGGGGAAGAACCTTCTAGTTCCTCACAGACTCATGAAACACAAACTAGGAACTTTAAAGTTCAGATGAGCGTTCAAACCAAAGAGAGACCTTTCACTTGTGAACACTGTGGGAAGAGTTTTGCGCTAAAAGGAGGTCTTAAAAGTCACTTGATAATTCACACTGGAGAGAAACCTTACTCCTGCCCTCAGTGTGGGAAGAGTTGTGCACTAAAAGGAAATCTTAAAATTCACATGCGAGTTCACACTGGACAGAGCCCTTTCACCTGCCAACAGTGCGGAAAAACTTTCACTCAAAAACAGAGCCTGAAAGTCCACTTAAAAATCCATGCTGGAGAAAAGCCATTCATTTGCCCTCAGTGTGGAAAGAGTTTTATACAGAAAAAACACCTTAATGCCCACTTGAAAGTTCACACTGGAGAGAAACCTCACACCTGCAAACAGTGCGGGAAGAGTTTCTCAATTAAAGGAAGTCTTACAATTCACATGAGGATTCACACCGGAGAGAAGCCGTACATCTGCTCTCAGTGCGGAAAGAGTTTTAAACAGAAAAAAGACCTTAATGTCCACATGAGAGCTCACACCGGAGAGAAACCTTACACCTGCAAACTGTGTGGGAAGAGCTTCACACGACAAGACAGTTTTAAGTCTCATTTGACAGTTCACAAGGGGGAGAAACCTTTTGTTTGTACTCAGTGTGGAAAGAGTTTCAGATATAAAAGAAGCCTTACACATCACATGAAGATTCACTCTGGAGAGAAATGCTTCAGATGTCATGTGTGTAAAACTAGTTTCGCCGACAGGAATGACCTCAAGAATCATGTAAAAACTCACACTGTAGAGAAGCCTCACACATGCCATCACTGTCAAAAGAGTTTCTCAAAAAGAGCAAACCTTGAGAATCACATAAGAGTTCACACTGGAGAGAAACCTTTCACCTGCCCTCAGTGTGGAAAGAGCTTCACGATTAAAGGAAACCTTAAGATTCACATTAGAGTTCACACTGGAGAGAAACCTTACAAGTGTGATCAGTGTGAAAAGAGTTTCAAACATCACACAGAACTGAAACGGCATATGAAAACTCATTCTGAAAAGAAAATGCTGATTTCTGCAGTGCGACAAGAGGTTTAGACAAAAAACCACTCTGGAGAAAGACGATTCAGTCTAATAAAAACATCACACTTGCACATACAGTACATATGACAAGTCATGTAAATGTCAAACCCTGTTTGTGTTCTTTGTTGAAGAGTATGCCAATAGAAAATGTGTATCTTTTAGAAATCTGTGCTACTTTTACACCACGGCTGAAAGTGAGCTTCGTCTAGTTTAACTTTATGACCTCTTTGTTTATTCGTATTATAATATTTTTATATCCTTTACCTTTATTCTTCACCTGACCATCTTCTTTGCTATAGATTCAAATATTAAGCAGATACCTTTTAATTTAGACCAGATCATTTAGATAATTTTCATTGTTAGGAGCTATAAATACTATTAAAGTGTAAGAGTTAACCTGCACTGGTCTGACCCTTTTTAAAGAGATTAAAGTTTGTTTGTTAATTACCTGTGTCTGCATCTCTCTCCACAAACAATGAAGACTGACAGAAATTTCTGTTAATGGTGGGGAAGTGTTGTGCCATAAATGATGGAAAATTTAGTAAATGGTAGGAAAAGAGTTAAGATTTAAATTAAGTTAAATTGAACACTACCTGTGGACTACACGAAAATCTAATTGATTAAATACTTATAAAACAATATTTTCAAACAAGTCTATTGTATTGTATCTTATAAATGTATGAGGTGGTAAGGGGGGCCATTTACCCCCCAGCATGGGGCAAAAGGCACACAGTATTGATATAACTACTTTTTTGTTAATACTTGTTCAAAGCAATCACTTTAGCAAAGTTTGTACTTATTTTGAAAAATAAAATAATGAATTTTTGTTCCAAAAATATTTTGTCATTAAAATGTTAATATAAAAAATATTTTTTTAAAATACAGAGACAAAATCATTTTAAAAAGTAAAGATTCTGAAAACATTGAAGGAGAACCCGTAATATTTTAAGACAGATGTACAGTAGTAACAACAAATTATATTTTATTACATGATGTGATTAATATCATGTTTTTAAATATATGATGGTTTCATTCTAAACATGGTGATGATCTCTAAGATGGACACCCAACATAATATATGATATTTACCATCTGAATCTAAGAATGTCTTCTCAACAAATGGAAAAGTCAACCTTCTATTAATTATCATTGTAATATTGTGCCTTTTTAGCCCCAACAGCAGGGGTGCTTTTTAGCCCAAATACCATACTTTTACATATTCTTTCATTATTCAAGACGTGTTGCTTTGATTATCTTAAACAAAACTGAAAATCATAAAGAAGACCTTTGTCTCAAGATATGTTCAAGAATGTTAGCGATTCTCATTTGCTACTCCAATCTACAACATTTAAAAAAACAAATATTAAATCAAGTAAGCACAGAAAAAACTTTGTGCTGCAGCCTGCGATCGCATCAAGGATCAGACAAATTTGCACATGCATCTTGAAAAGTGAATGTTTTAGAAAGTGCTACGCCGCGTTTTTGTCCCATCTAGTGGTTTAGGGGAAAAAATATCAAAGGCGCCTTTGATCTTCAGTCTGATGCACTTCAAGTCAGTGCCACCTTCTGAAATTGTATTTTTCTTTCAAGGACGAGTACTTTCCACATATACGGAGAAAAGCTTAGAAGATGCTGGTACCCACCTTGGCTTTTACCCTGAGGACAGGTCTGTTTTACAGTAGTGACTGAATGACTTTCAGATCCATCTTTTCATATTGAGGACAATTGATGCACTCACACATAGGCCCCAAAATACAAAAACAAGCTGATGTGACATTATTTTAAACAAAACCAGGCCAAACTCAGGTTTGATTGATTGATTTATTTTTTATTTATTTATTTATTTTTTTTTCGAGTTTGTTTTGGGGAAACTGCTTGCAAAAGTGAACTGTCTGGAAAAGTTGGTACAGCTACGACTGGTAAAAACCATCGTACTCTCATTGGTCCATTGTGATGGCATAATAAGTAGGTGTGGCTCTTATGCTCCACCTAAGACAGCCTGAGATCACACAGAGGAAAGCCCAATCTAGGACCTGCCCCATACAGTTTAATACAACTGATGATGTCACAGGATCAGCTTTGGTTGACCAATCAGCGGAAAGGGGCATCTCATGACCGCCCACATGTGGAAAAGGAATTTTTAAGCTGTTTCTACCTGTGAACCCAAAAAAAGAAAAATCAAGCTGAAATCTTATATTTTCATAAAGCCACCATTGTCTTGTTTCTGCTTATTTAATTCCAAATCGGAAAAAAACTAACTATCAAAGTGTGCATGGACTGGGTTTGATATGGATTCCACATAAGGGCTTGTGTCAGTTCGGATTCCAGTTGAGAGAGTTATTGGTGAGGTACAGAATTGGTACACCATACTTCAAAATACAATATGAATCCAGATGTGTGAAGCTGAGCATCCCAAAGGTCTAACAACACTAGATAAAATAGTTCATGTGTGCTGAGTACTGACAAATTTGTCTCCACCCGTTGTTCCTATGGGCTAAACATTTACACAATAGATTGTTATTTCCATTAATTAAATAATGACAATGACAGATGAATTAAAAACTCTTCAATAGAATATTATATATATATATAGATATATATATTTATATATATATATATATATATATATTTTTTTTTTTTTTTTTTTTTTTTTGTTTTTTTTTTTTTTTAGTTTTTGGTTTTTTTAAATTATTTTTTTTTTTTTTTTTGCTAAAATGCTTCAAACTTGCACTGTGTTCAGTTTTTCTGTCTCTCACTCAAAGCCACTGCATTTCTAACTTGACAGTTTCAAATGTGTGTTGTATGTACTTTTGTGAATGTACTGTCTTTTACAGATCCCTGACTTACACTCAAGTCTGTCGTCATATGCAGGACAGACACCCCACAGTAACAGCCTTTTCCTTCAGATAGTTTGTGTACCTCTTCAGTCAGTATCAGGCAGCATTCTCTCATTGTGGATTTCTGTTTTGCCACCTTCCCCTGGTCCCCAGACAGCAAAGTCACAGTAGCTTCTTGTGTCATGTGAATTTGTGTCTGCACCTGATAAGAGTACTGAAGGTCCTTCTTTAATTAAAATTTACCCTCAGCCTCTTAGAGACAAAATCTGCTGCACTCTTTGCTTTTCTCCATTAAAGTGCTCAATTTAAGCTGGTCTTTAGTTGGTTATGAGCTGGTCATGTGCTGGTCAAGAGCTGGTTAAGAGCTGGTTTAAGCTGGTCCTGAGCAGGAGCTAGTTGCTTAAGACCAGCTAAAACTAGCTCAAACCAGCAGCCAGGCTTCAAAACATACCTAACCAGCATATGCTGCTGTTTTCAACAGGGAAGATCAGCTAAATGCTGTATTTTCAAAAGTGTGTCAAATATGTAAAGTTCGTGATACAGAATCTTTAAAATACGTCCAACAGTTTTACACACCCGTTATTGTGGCGACATTTCGTAAACATGATGCGGCACAAAACGAAACGTGATTGGTTGCTTTACTTGCTCTTGGGTGGGCCTTGACCATTCAAAGCGGCTGCCCTCAGTCTGAAGATCTGTCTGCGTGAGACCAGGATGTCCCTAACCATGGATATTGAGGGTTGTTTATCAGAAACAAATGCTGTACAACTCAAGTATCAAATGACAACTATTTAATATGTTGCCAACTATTTTGATTACAATTAATTATTTGAGACCTTTTTTATGAAAAGTTGTCCACATTCTTTAAATACAGATTGTAAAATGTGAATATTTTCTGGTTTCTTTATTCCTCTCTGACAGTAAACTAAATACATCTTTGGGGTGAGAACAAAGTCAGACATTTGGGGATGTTGTCTTGGGCTTTAGGAAACAAAGATTGTCATTTTTCTAAATTTTCTGACATTTAACACAACAAACAACTAATCAGTTAATTGAGAAAATAATCAACAGATTGATCATCAGTGAAAGCAATCATTAGTTGCAGCTCTGTCTTGATCATTGGAGGCAAGTGGATGTAAATCAAACTGATGTGGAAGAAAACCATGCTGATGTGCAGAAATGTTTTTCATACATCCTTAAAATACTAATCTTTCACTTACATTTACACTTAGAAAAAGCAACACCTTAAAGCTACATGGCATGCAGAACAGTTTTGAAATGTGTTGCTGTGCAAGTGGTTGGACTGTACATTTAAGGTGTGTTTTTGTCATGTCTACAATGCTGTGAAAGATGAGTATTTTAAGGTTGTGTTAAAACTTTTCCTCCCCATCATTTCTAGCTTTTGTCCTATTTAGTCAGTCTGATTTCAGTTTTTTTGTAATAATAATTCCCCTTGAGAATAGCGACCCCTGCTGACCTGTTTGTACTGTGACTCAATCAAATGTCTTGTGTCAACTGGTTTTACCAAAAGATATGATCTGATCTAGATCTATGCATTTCTTGAAGAAAAAATCTGCCCCTTTTTTCTTTCAAAGGCAAAACAGGCTTTCTGTTGTTTATATTATGGATGTGCCTAACATTAAGAGAAATTAACAGGGGGGAAGAAAAAAACAAGTTTAAAATAAACTGTAACAACTACCGTACCTTGGTTTACTTAAGTAGAATGTGAATTCCTGGTCAGAATTTAGTAAGTTTAAGAACTGTTAGCTTATTTCTCTGTCAGCTGGTATCAAATCTTCCTTGAATTGCAGCTTATTAGACTTCAACTACTCAGTGTTTTTGGCTGTGCTTCAGAGAACATCTCTCTGAACTGAATAATCACAGGCACGGCTTGCTGGTTATCACTGTTCATATCAACCGTGCTTGTGCTGAATGATGGTTTGACAGCGAGACACACCTTCACGACTCTGAACTGAGCAAATTTGACCTTCTTCCATAACGCTCCACATCAGACAAACTCACTTCTAAATATGCAATCTTTTGTTCACAAACCTAGTATTTTTGTCTGAGAACATCTATTTCAATAAATTATTTATTTACTGTCACATAGAAATGCACTTGACAGTAAAGCACTGATTTTGAGCGTTACGATGCCGTAAAGTAAATTTACTGCTATTCAATTCTGTCATCATTTACTAACTTTCATGTAATTCCAATCTTTCTTTCTTCTGTGAAACACAAGGGAAGATATTTTAAAGAATGTTGGTTACTCTTGACTTCTACTGCTCCACAGAAAATGTCATACAGGTTTGGAATGACGTTAGTTTGAGTAAATTATTAAATTTTAGAGTTAGCTATCCTTTTAACAACACTAACATATGTAAAAAGTTAACTTAGTTAATTTATATATGAGATGGATATTTAACTTTAATCAGGCTCTCATTAAATGTATTTTATTTGAATTAAAATGTATTAGAACTATTACGAAATTTGTAGAACAGATTTAAAAAGAAAGTTTTAATCTACATAACAAAACAACATTTTAACAAGTATTTTTCTGCCAAAACACTATATTTCTACAGTGTTAGTGACTGCAAGGAAATCTCTTTACAGACAGTTGTGATAGTTTAGAAATGGGATAGAGGTTAAAATGTGGACTTGTTTGTTTGAAAGTCACGCTGTTCAAAATGAAAAGGAAAATCTTATATAAGCATACAGAATTGTTTGCATAAATGCTGTTTAAATACACTAGCATATGTAGATTAGACACGTTGTTCACATATATGGTCTTAACATACATTACCATATAAAAATCCATCATATGATAAATCGGTAACACTTCACTTGAAGCCTTTATGTATAATGCATTATAAAGGGTAATTAGATGTTATAATGCATTGTAAGTATTACTGAATTTAAAACTGAATTATAACTGAATTTAAAATGCATAGTGTAACAATGAATTGATAAGTGTTGTAATGTATTAAATGTTTTTCAGTTATTAATGAGATTGTACAATGCATTATAAGGTTAGCTACTTTTATAATGCATTATACATGAAGGCTTTAAGTGTTAACAACATGCACTAAATTTACTATAGTTATTTTATATATGATATAGACAACTTCATATATCATATATTATAGGATAAATATGTAATAAAACAAAATGGCTTTGTAAGACAACATATATGACAACAGCACTCGCGATATAGGAACATACATGTCATATATTACATTTCTGTATGGGTGTGCGTGTGTGTGTGTGTGTGTTGACGTCTGACTCATTCTTCACATTCTCACGTCTCTGCCTGAAAACAGTTGTCTGTTCTGTGAGAGGAATTTCAGAGCTGCTGTTCAAAAACACAGTTCAGAAGAAGGAAAAGACAGATGTACAAATACTGAGGTGAGCGTTTCATCTTTTTTATTGTTATGATGTGTCATTGCTCACTTTGTGCTTCTGAGACTTTAATGCTGTACTGAAGCATGTTGATAACTTTATTTAAACCTTTCTGATCAAGTGTGTCTTTGTAAATGAATCACAGAAAGCTGCTCATTTTACTCAAAAAAATTATATTGTTCATTTTACTGGATTTATTAGTGATTCTGTGATTCTCAAACAGCATTTCTTATCATGTGCTCTTCACTCCATGAGGCAGAACTTCTCTCAATAACTGAATGCATCTGCAGACGGGTTTGATCTAATACTTTGTCAATATGCTAAAATCTGCAACATACTCATTGAAATAAACTAGCAACATTTGGACTTCATTAACACATTCACTGAGAACAACTCTCAAATATAGAAATATACAGTGTCCATAAATACATTTAAGTACGTTTTTAGATCTGTGAAATGTTAGTTTAGAAAACTAAGGCTGAACAGCTCTATGTAATAACAATAGCACACATAATCTGTGCTTCATGCATGTGCTGAAAACATCGGACGCTTAGAGATTTTGATCTGAAGTGAAGTAACCCTGAAATGTCACATAAAGCTGCAAACAGCATTTCAGCAGTCAAACCGGTTTAAATTAGTTTTTTTGAAATCGTCCTGGTTTAACTGGTTCTGAACATTTTTCTGCAGTTCACCAAATAGTAATTATTACAGCTGGCCATTTATCTTTCACCACAAATGGAGTTAACAAAATTATCAGAAACAGTAAGAGTATCATGGATTATTTCTACTCATTCTTAGCATGTTTGAGTATGTTGAGCTGTCCTTCACAATGAAAGACTGTAGGAGAGTTAAAAATGCTGTTAAACTGCTTTTCATCAGTAGTCCGCTGCAGTACAGCTACACGCATGTGAAGTACACTAGAGTACAGCTGCAGGTCAGTATAATTACTGATACAGTATATTGACACAGACTCTACATTCTCATGTTTATGCTGAGTCTAGTTAAAGCATCAGCACAGCTGTCAAACTAACAATAGCATACACTGCAAGTAGCTTTAATGCAGCTGCAGCGTGACATAGACACAGATGAAGTTACTTATTCGTCCACTAGATGCTGTTGATGTGACAATGCATGCTTGTAAAGGCTCTTTCTTCCCGAAGAGATTCATTTTTATAGTTCCTGTAACAATTGGCAAAAGCACCTGCTTTTTGCCATGTTCATATGGCAGGAACTGAGAGCAAATTTACAATGATTTACGGCTACATGATAAACGCAAAATCATGGTTTGGCTTAATGCAATTATGAAATCGCAAAGTCTACTTATAAAATATGTTTGTAAAAGCAACTTACAATGAGAAGCATTTATAAACCTTTTATCCAACAAAAGAAAACATTTAACGACATGTTTTTACTCCAAGCCTGACGAAACTCTAATAAATGCTGTCAGTTAGCACTGCATTAGAATTATAAAACTATATATAAGAAAATATCGAGAGTACCACGACGCATGCTTGTGCTTTCCTCTGCTTGTGAACAAGATGCAGCGCATGCATGCATCGAAATGTAAACAAATGCAATGTATATGTAAATAAACGCTAGTTTGGGTCACCTAATTCTCTGACCTTTGAGTCTGGTATCCTGTACACACACATACATATATCATTGTTTGCTCTGAGAATGACAGAATCCTAGTTCCCCACTGCCAGCAGATTTAATTGCAGTTCAGTAAGAAGTATGTTTTGTCTATCTTATTTTGTTTATTTATTTATTTATTTATTTTCAGGAAAAATGTGCCTCAGTGCACATAGATTCCTCCTTCATCTCCTAAGCTGCCTGACATTCAGAACGGCCCCACTCCAAGGTAACAACACAATGTTTATTTCAAGTTGTCAGGTATTTATGGTCTTTATCATTGCAAATATATTTAAAGAATAGAGCAGCAAAAAAACACATTTACAAGTCGAGAACTGCGCAAAATTTTGGCCGCTCTCAGTGCTTTCTCTGGTCCGCTGTCAATCCTACAATTAACTGCGAGCGCATGAAGCTCAACTTGGAATGAATTGAAAATGCTTGCTCTGCTCCGCTAGCACTGTGCCAGTGGACACGCATCTTTCACCCATTTTCAAGCTGTAGGGTTAGCAGATATGCATGTACACAGCCTTTTAATTAACAGACTAGAATAGTCATGGTTGATAGTAAGACGTGTACACGTAAAAGAAAACCAAATCTGGATGCAAGAATAGCTACTACTTCTTTCCCAACTTGTGCATGAAAATATTAAATTAAAGCAAATTTATTGAATGTTTCAGAAATGTTTATGTTTAGAGGAGGATTGACAGCAACAGCCATTTTAGTATGGTTTATGAATTCGTCGTAGTGATTTAGGAGTTAGGAGCTTATTTTAGTGTTAAAACACTTTGTGAGATACTCTTAGAGCAAAAATGTAGGAGTCTTAAAATTACGACTGAAACACCCATTATTATATATTACTGCTGTAAGTGAAGCTGGATCACGAATGATTTGCGCGAACACAGACACATTTATGTAGATCGGGAGGTGCATTTCCTTCACAAACAAATGTAATCCACTGCATCTTCAGCGGCTCAGATGTCGGGAGTAAATGACGACCACTATGTTCATTACTACATTATAAAGACGCTCATGTCAATCAACTATTGTGGGAGCGGCCTCTGTGGGTGTGACGGCACACCGACAGGCATCTGAGAACGACTCGATTTGAAAAAGGGGATATTATTTTTACAGATTAATTAAAAACCACTGCATGGATTTTTATCATTATAGGGTAGATGTGTACATACACTGCCAACACATATTAATGTTCAAACAACATGAAAAAGTGAAGTTTGCATCCAATGACCCCTTTAAGGTGTTTTGTGACTATGGCCCCTGGACTGTAGTTTTATTTATTTATTTGACTTTAAAATGTGAAGTTTCTGAAGAGTGACTAGGTAGCAGTAAGGGTTTCACAAATAATTATTCTTTAATATATTTTAGGTCTGAATCATACACTGATATTTTAACAGACAGTGTTGTAATTTGTAGAATGTAGATTTGTGATTGAAGAACATAATATAGATGCAGGTTCATCAAAGATGCATATTGTTGTTGACAAAAGAAAACATCACTACTTATAATTATATCATACAGAGGTAAAATCCTTAATGGGCTCTTCATGTACAGTAAGCTGCTCAACAGCACGTTTGTAATCCTGTTTTCATATTAGTCATTAGTAGCTGCTGAAGTGTTACTACTCATTGGTCCTATTTTATTTCCTGTATTTTTACTTATTATTGACTGACCGTTATTCTAAAGTGTTACCATATCATTGTACAAAAAAAGTGATTGTTTGGCATTTTTGCCTCATTATTTTTATCAGAAGAACATTTTGAAGGCCAAAATAGCATCTTGATATCATTGCACAGGTGCATGTTTAAGGCAAGTTCAGTTGAAGTGTGACATCATATATATTTCAGTGCTGTCTGCTTTTGGTTTGATTATAACTTTATTGTCCATTCAGATTTTCACATAGCAGAAATTAATCTTTAGCACTATCCAAAAATACGTATGTCAATGAAACAACACTTGCATACGTGCACATAATCAATAAAAACACCTTAGTTAAGAATTAGGTTTCAAACAAGGTCACTGCCAATCTTTTATATGTGTTCCTTTTAGCTCTGGGCATATACAGCAATGGAGAGGATGAGTCTGATCTAAACATATGAAAAGAAATGGTCACACTTTATTTTAAGGTCCAATTCTCGCTATTAACAAACCATGAACTATGACTTTTGCCTCAATAAACTCCTAATTTGCTGCTCATTAATAGTTAGCAAGGTAGTTGTTAAGTTTAGGTATTGGGTAGAATTAGGGATATAGAATATGGCCATGAAAATATGTGCTTTATAAGCACTAATATGTTAATAATAGATATGCTAATAAGCAACTAATTAATAGTGAGAATTGCTCCCTATACTAAAGTGTTACCAAAGAAATGAACTAAATGTATTCAGTTTCCATAAATGTTTCTGGTCAGTAATCTTTTTGTTTTTGTTGCTTTTAAATTGCCATATCAAGAAACAACATCATATAATAAAATGCTCTAAATCATTAGAATATGTTAGTTTCCTGAGTGTACTCAGACGTTTTTCAGTGTTTTTATCTTTTTACCTGGAATTTCAGATATGTTGTGTTTGGGTCTTATGATGACAGACAGTGATTCTTTACATAGTTTTACTATTGTGTCTAGAGTCTCTTTGAAAACTGGTTTTATTAGTTCTTCCCACAGTCCAGAAACAAAAGGAGTTTTTTATAACTTCTGTTTGAGATGTAGTTAAGTGGAGGAACAAGAAACGTACATTGGTATTATTTGTGGTTAGTGTGGTATCTTTACTGTAATACATTTTGGTTGGGGTGCAGTTCATAAAGTGTCCACAAGAGGGGACTCTGTTATTATATAGGCTGTTTTTCTTTATTATGCGCTCTTCCGTGTGAGTAAAAATCTGTGTTCCTCTGTCCTGAGATTAAAAAGTCTCATTTATTGTGGATGTGCCTCTTTGTAATCATTCCGCACGACACCACAGTTAGTAAATACAACTCAATAAAATGCTTCCATAACGTCAAAGCAGTTTTGTAATTTTTTGAAGTATAGCATATTAGCACACAACTTTCTTAAGCTTTGTATGTGTCTTAACTCAGATGTAATTCAGATTATTTTCATGAATACACAAATTTATCTGGGTAGTTAAGTTTATTTTTTTTAAAAATGTACTATTAAAAATAGCTTTAAATGCATTTTTTTAATATTTTTAAAACAAAGTGCAAAACAAAGTGAGCACACAAGCAGTGCTCTCCATACTACAATGCAATTTCTGCAGTATTTCTCACGGACACTTTCATCATAACTAACACAATGAAAACGCAATGCAAATTAAATCTGCAAGCAGCAATGACAGGGCCCTCGCACCAGTGCCACCAACACCCTGTGACTTCAGCGAAACAGAGCATGGTGGGCAGTACATGTGTGTACCAAATTTCATACTGCTCTTGGGTTTCATTGTCTGGGCGTTAGCGCAGTGGAGAACACCAGAGACCCAGGTTTGCGTCCCACCTTAGCTGACCTCATTATAGCTACACTGGGCGATGTTCCTCTCATTGCTTTATTTTAATGCAGTACATGTCAAGAAATGCATAATTTATTCCTTGTGTGTGTGTTTTTTTTTTTTTCTGGGGCATGAGTTATACCCTGCTTGCAAAAGAATAACTCTTTTGAATCAAAGACTTAAGTCTTGGCATGCAAATTGGTTTGAACTATGTGTTCACTTACCTTGAATTCACTGCATCATCTAAAGTAGTTTTTCATTTGAAGTCCTAACATGCACTTACAGTCATAGTATTTCTGTGCCAGTATACAGTCATATCACACAGCCACGAGAGACAAACAACATAGTGTCTTTAAAAACCCTCTTTTGTGCAGAACTACTTCCTTCTGCCAGGAAATCGAATCTAAAGTTGACAGTTTAACAGCTCAGCCCAAGCCTCCGTTACTAATTCAAAAAAGTCACTTTAGAAATAGAACATTGAGTTGCTTCATTGAAAGTGGTATTAGCGCTATATTTGTGTATTATGGTATTAAAAGAAGTGTATTATGTGTAGTAGAGTGTTATGAGAGAGAGATTTGCTGAGCGAGCGTGATTTCCTTCATCTGATACAGCATTCATTATTCAGGTCTGAGATATGCACAGATAGCAGATAGTCGTATAATTCAACAAGGCCCAAAATTGCATTGCTTATATTCTTATGTATTAGTTTGAATGTTCTCTGAGGAAAGTGACATCTTTGTAAAAGTATCTCTCTTTAACTGCTAAAGGGATTTCTCATGACAACATTGATCAAAGCATTTGTACCTTTCAGTATAAAGCTGTTTGCTACTACTCATTCATAAAGTCTCTTGTCACCATCTAAGACACTCTGTTCTTTTAAATAAAACAAAGACATTTTTTGAGCACATGCTAAGAGTGAAACTACTTCACAATTTTTTTTGTCCTGCAGCTGTGAATCGGTGAAGGATGATGGCGTCTGTTAAAGAGCTGCTCCTGAACTCACTGAAGAAACTGGAAGAAGCTCATCTGAAGGAGTTTCAGTGGCACTTAACCAAAGATCATGAATGCATAGCAAAGTATGAAATGGAGAATGCAGATAGGTTAAAAACAGTGGATATGATGGTGTTGTGTTTTGGACCAGACGAATCCGTGATGATCACGGTCGGCATGCTGAGGAAGATGAACCATAATCATCTGGCTGTGGAGCTGGAGAACAAACACAAGAAAGAACACAAGAAAGGTATAATTTTATTTACAGTGACTAACTTGAGTATCTGTTAAAAAAGCTTGATGGTTTAACTTAAACTTTACTGTTTGGAAACTAGAAAAATATTGGGTAAATATCAATCACTGCCTGTAAGTGGAAGTGAGAAAATATGACAGCAAGCAAAAACTGCAGGCCCAAGCAGAACAGCAAAATAACTCCTTCAAGTACATTTAATAAAACAGTGCATCTAGTTGTGATTTTACTATACCCTTAATTACAAATTCTCCAAGTAACTCCTACAACGGTTAATTTTAATAACCCTAAACTAACCATAATACAGTCTTGTGTTTTGTTTTGTTTTAGTGTGCTGTATGTTAAAGGATTAGCTCACTCAAAAATAAAAATTCTGTCTTTAATTACTTTAATTACCATGATGTTGTTCTAAACCCGCAAGATTTTAAAACACAAATTCAGATACTTACGATAAAATCTAAGAGCTCTCTGACCCTCCATAGACAGCAAGGTTCTTACCACTTTCAGGTCCAAAAAGGGATCTTGACAAATAGTCCATATGACATCATTGGTTCAACCATAATCATCCTTTCAGGATTGTTAGTGAAAATTAAATGGCTAAATTAAATGGCTCTTTATAAGCACTCCCCCTCCCCTTCACAAAGTTCTGTCACATATAAAACTTTGATAACCAGGCGTCATAAAAACACTTGTAGAAGATGACTGCTTAAACCACGTTTCAGACATAGATAGCAAATAAGAACACAGCTTAAAAACTCTTGAGTGAATACAGTGGAGGCCTTGACAAAAGAGGATATTCACTGATGTTTCTTTCCCGCCGGAACACACCCTATCAGCTGGACTGAGTCACAAAAGAGCTGTTGCATGACTGGACTTAATAAGGGAGCTCAGGAAATACGAGTAAAACAAAACAATAATGTACTCAGTACAAGGTTCATTACAACTTACCAAATATCCAGTGGTCCGTAGATATTGATATGAAGCCAGGAATCATGTTTCCTGACAATTATATGTGTCTAATTTCAATGCCGGGGAAATAAACAAAGCAGATTTGCCTGTGAACACATTTTGAAAATACAAAATAGGTTAGTCTAAATACCAGTGATCACTTATATCAATGTTATATATGTAGTCATAACGTCTAGCCCAAAATCTCATATAGTTTTTGTCAGTGTTTATTTAAAAACATCCAGTTATGTAGAATTTAAAATGGTAAATGTTTAATTGATGAATTGTCAGTACGATATATTGTAATACAATATATAGGTTATGATTTTTACTGCAATATTCAGCATATTACCATGAAATGATTACTGCAAATCTGTGTTTTGCCACCTGGAGTCCATTTGTTTCTTTGAGTTGCAGCGATCCATTTGCCTCTTGCTTTTTTTGTAGCTTTTGGCAGCCTGTAAAAATATACCTCAGGTTTCTTGTCAGATCTCTTTGCACAGTCAATCACAAGCTCGTTCTGGTTTTAGAGGTGTTCTGTGTGTTCTTTCACAGCATTCACACTTAAACCAATGCTGCCACTCCAGCTGACCATGACGTCATGTGCATAGCCTCTATTAGTACAGCAATAGCCTAAAGCATGCCAGTGGCTCAAACTGGAACTACTGCAAGCCACTTAAGTGCACCAAAAGCTTCTTCTTAGCTGACACTATTATTTTAATTACAAAGTGCAATCAAAATACAAATTATAATGAAGGGAAAAAAATTAGAAATAGATGGTAAACAACTTACACACTAATTCCATCTCTGCTGACTAATTGCTCTTTTATAATAGTCTTTTGTAAGTCCAATTCTCACCATTTAGTAGTTGCTTATTAGCATGCATATTACTAGCATATTGGCTGTTTAACCATTTAAGCGCCAAAGTTGCAAAATTGCAACGTCATACTTAATAAAATGGACTGTAGTTCCTAATATGGTGTAATATCTCATTTCCCTACCACTAGGTGGCAGACATGTAGTACTTTGATTCTAGACCAAAATTACGTCATGTTCCTACTCAACGTGTTTGCGAAATAGCAGAGCAAGTGAGCTAACGTGTCATTCATGCGGAGGCAGTTCAGTTCATAGCATGCAAGTAAATTGTGAGATTTGTGAGAGAAAATCACCAAATGGCTAATAAATAGTTATACTGTGAAGATGTGTTGCAATGTTATTCGCCGATTCTGACTCTGAAGGGGAATATTTGCCTTTTGGAAATGACGATCAGTCGTCTAATAATCACTCTTCTCTCGGTACATCTTTGCAGTGCAATGGTGCTGCTGTGCCAGGCGAGAGTGTTCACGAAGCACAAACAAGCAATCATTTCAACACTTTGCCCAACGGGTATGGGGGTTGGCAGGGTTGAAGTGGGGCTGGAAGTAGCATTAGCTCTCTGGATCCAGCGGCTCTGGATCCAGCGTCCCAAAGAGGTGGGAGTGGCCACGCTGTGTGTGGGAGAGCCGGGAGATGTGGTAGAAGCAGCAGGGACACTCTGGATCATGCATTTTACTACGCATTTTACTAGTATAGTAATATAGTAATAATTTACTATTTTCTCCTGTTTTATTGTTGGTTTCCTCTTTTCTGGAGGAAACTATATTACTGATTGAACTGATCAAAAAGTAGGCTACTGTTCACATGTGTTTTACTACTTTATAGTATAGCAATATAGTAATAATTTTGTACTTTCTCCTGTTTTATTGTTGGTTTCCTCTTTTATGATCGTGGAATGAGGATAAAAAGACAAAAAAACAACAACAACATGCAAATAAGTTCAAACATCAATTCAATATCTACTATTTCCTGAATATTGTGAAATTCAAGGTGTCCACCCCTGATGACGTTATAATATGCAAATTAGATGAGTATATTTACATAAACTTTTGGTCATGGCCAACATTTTTCTATTTTACAGTAGATCTCTATCTTTAAGCTCTTTCAAGCCACAATCTTTTGAAATCTTGATGTCAAAGTCCAGCATTTTTCCAAAAAAAATAAATAAATAAATAACCCTGGTGCCTAAAGGGTTAATAGTACTTATATTGCACATATCAATGACTATATTTTAGGTCCTTAATTTAAATCTATACCTAAACTTAACAAACACCTTACTAACTATTGATAAGCAGCAAATTAGGAGTTTGAGATAAAAAAAAAAATATTGGATCCTAAAATAAAGTGTGATCATTAATATTAAGCTTTTGGTCACACATTACTCAGTGTGAGAGTGTCATATAACTCCTTCCTATGTTACGAGGAACCAGCCAAAGAATTTCACCTTGACAATAAAACAAATAATCTGGTGTTAAATAAATATGTCCCCATAAGCCTGATTACACTAACATTAAATTTTCCACATGTGGAAGGAAAATGGGGTTGCTATCTTGCCTGCTGTCCACTACAGTTTTTATCTTACATGTGCTGTAGTTTTTGTATTTGGATGTACAGACCAGGTTAGAGTATACATACAAGTTTTATTATGAAATAAAAAAAGGTAATTTTTCCCACTTTCTTCAATGTTCAACTACAGTTGACAGTCCAGCTCCTCCTCACGATTACACAGAGATCAGCCTCAGACTGAAGGACAAACTAAAATTGGACTACGATCGGATATTGGTTGGTAATTCTGAAACCGGTCACCGGGAATACTTAAACGATATTTACACTGATTTATATGTGGTGGAGAATGAGACTGGAGGAAGAGTGAATGACCACGAGGTGATACAGATTGAATCAAATCACATGCGACTGACTGCCCAGGAGACGCCAATCAAGTGTAATGACATGTTTAAAGTTCAGTGTGACACGGGTCGACAAAACAGAAAAGTGCTGACAGTGGGGATTGCAGGAGTGGGAAAAACTGTCTCTGTCAATAAATTCATCCTTGACTGGGCTGAAGGAACAGAAAATCAGGATATAGTCTTCATATTCCCACTTCCGTTTCGTAGACTGAATTTGATTAAAGAAGATCACAGTCTGATAGAACTACTTAACAAATACTTCTTCAGTAGTCCTGTAGAACTGTCCTCTCTTCCCAAAGGTGACGGTAAGGTCATGTTCATCTTTGATGGACTGGATGAATGTCGCTTCCCTTTGAGCTTTAAAGAGGATGACAGCTTTACAGATGTTAATCAAAAAACAACAGTGAGTGTCATAATAACAAACCTTATCAAGACACATCTGGTTCCCTCTGCTCTCATCTGGATCACATCCAGACCAGCAGCAGCCGGTCTGATACCCCGAGACTACATTGATCAGGTGACTGAGGTACAAGGATTCAACAATGAGCAAAAAGAGCTATACTTCAACAACAACAGCAGTCCTGAGGTTGCTGGAAACATCATCCATCACATCAGGAAATCCAGGAGTCTGTACATCATGTGCCACATCCCCGTCTTCTGCTGGATCTCTCTCACTGTTCTTCAGCCTCTGCTGGCTCGAGAGAGCAATGATAAAACACCCACAACTCTGACAGAGATGTACACAAACTTCTTACTTACTCAGCAACAACAAATGGAAAGAAAATTCTGTGATTTTCCTGAACCTAAAGGCAACACCAGGTCTTTTGAACAGATTATTCTGAAGCTTGGGAAACTGGCGTTTCAACAGCTACAGAAAGGAAATCTGATTTTCTACAAAGAAGATCTTGAGGAGTGTGGACTAGATGTCAGTGAAGCATCAGTGTACTGTGGGTTATGCACTCAGATGTTTCAGGAGGAAAAGGTTCCTAAAAGAAATGTTTACAGCTTTGTACATCTCAGCATCCAGGAATTCCTTGCTGCTCTCTATGTGTTCTTGGTTAACAAAGACAGGAAAGCCAACCCATTTCTTGAATCCTGGAAAAAGAAACTGTCATGGACAGTGTCCAGAAAGCCACTGTTTAAACTTCATAAGACTGCAGTCAAGAAGGCTTTACAAAGCCATAACGGACACCTGGACCTTTTCCTTCGGTTCCTCCTGGGTCTCTCACTGGAATCCAATCAGATTTACCTGAAGGAGATAGTACCAAGATTGGAGCTCAAAACAGAGAGTGTCAAAGACACTGCTGACTATATCAAAAAGACTATAGAGAAGGTGGAATCAGTAGAGAGGACCATCAATCTCTTCCACTGTCTGAGTGAACTGAAAGATGACTTTGTGGAGGAAATCCAGAGAAATCTGAGCTCAGGAAATCTTTCAGCACAGAATCTCTCCTCTGCTCAGTGGTCTGCTCTGGTGTTTGTGCTCCAGATGTCAGAAGAGACTCAAGAGAAGTTCGAACTTCAGAAATACAGAAGGTCTGATGAAGCACTGATAAGACTGCTGCCAGTGATCAAAAACACCAGAAGAGCACTGTAAGATTCTTATTTACATTTATGTATAAACATTATGTTACATTTTAGTATAAGGGCCAATTCTCAAAATTAAACAATTGGTGTAGTTAATGGTTTGTTAACAGTGAGAAATGGACCTTAAAATAAAGTGTGACTAAGCATTATTGGTCATTTTAATCATGCTTCAGTTGTACACAGGTAACTTGTTGGCCAAGACTGTTAAGAAAAATGAACAAATGTAAATGTATTACTGAGTGTGATAACATTTAATCCAATGATTTGAGTATGTCTGATGGTTTTACATTTGCTTTATCTACATCGCAACAATCAAAGGTTTTCCAAGTCATCTGTGGTCCAGATGATAACACATTAAGATAAACACATTAATTTTGTTTGTTTTGTTCTCCACACAGGCTACAGTTTTGTAATCTCACAGCTCGGTGTTGTGAGAGTTTGTCTTCAGCTCTACAATCCTTAAACTCATTCCTGAGAGAGCTCGACCTGAGTAACAATGAGTTGCAGGATTCAGGAGTGAAGCTTCTTTCTGATGGACTGAAGAGTCCCAACTGTATGTTGGAGATACTAAGGTTTGATTTCAAAAACTTTCATTAGATTTTTTACATTAATTTTCAAGGATCAGACTGGTTAGATTCTATTTGCAATTGCATTGTGTTTTTCCTTTACAGATTTTCCACATGTAATCTCACTGCTCATTCTTGTGAGATTTTGTCATCAGTTTTACAATCATCAAACTCCATCCTGAGAGAGTTGGACCTAAGTAACAATGACCTGCAGGATTCTGGAGTGAAGCTTCTTTCTGATGGACTGAAGAGTCTAAACTGTCAGCTGAAGATACTGAGGTAAATGTTTTATCACAAACAAATGACTAAATGACATTTTGTCAAAATGTCAGAATGAGAAAAACACATTTGCTGGTATTGATTTTTCTGATGTCTGTATTTTCTTCCCTGAGAAGTATGACTCATTTAAACTGTGTAAATCATCAGCAGAACTGACTGAGCTAGCAGTGCCATCTAGTGGCTTTGTGTGCACTAGACACCCTTAACATCTCAGACTGGGTCCAAAATTAAAGGTGTCATATGTAATATTGACATTTGACATTGACTAGTGGTTAAAATGGGTACTGCAGCCCAAATTTAAAATATTGGAGACAGTTGTTCCCCCACCCCTTCCTACTTGTATAGTTGAAAATAAATAAACTTCTGAGGGTGTTTTTGGGCCCTGGAGGAGTTTTAATATTCTCTGATGTGTGCTTATTTCAATTTCTTATAAACATATCTGTCAACCTTTTTAATTTTCAGTTCTACTGGCAGACAAGCATGGACATTGATTCTGGTTAGAGAATCAGGCAAAGGAGGAAGTAAACCCTCTTCAAACTTCTTTTTAATAGCACTCGTCAGGCACTCAGTGATATCCATTAGTACACTGTTTGGGATTTATAATAGTAATAATAATAATAATTTTTATTTATATAGCGCCTTTCCACACCCAAAGTCGCTAAACAAGTCAAGTTTAAGAAACAGAAACAAGTAACATCAAAACTAGAGGACAGAACACAAACCAAGAGCTGAAAATAACATACTGTACAGAGACTGCTTACAAAGTTACATCAAGTGGTACAGAGATCATAATGATAAACGTCCACGACAGGGTATAATTTACACACTGAGACCTGAAGTGTAATACTCAGAGAAAAAAAAGTTTTTAAAGAGTTTTTAAGAGGTTTTCGAAGGAGAGAAGAAAGGATGCTTGACGGATGTTTAGGGGAAGAATGTTCCACAATCTGGGAGCCATAACATTGAAAGCCCTAGCTCCCAGAGTCAACAGACGAAACTTAGGGGTGACTAACAATCCTTCGCTAGAAAATCGTAAGGAGCGTGCTGGAACATAGGGGAGAAGTAGATCAGATAAATATGTGGGACCAAGGTTATGGAGAGCTTTATAGGTGAGAATTAATATCCTGAAGTTAATGCGCAAAGAAACCGGAGGCCAGTGAAGGTGATAGAGGATTGGGGCAATGTGATCATTCTTACTTTTGTGGGTAATCAAACAAGCAGCAGAATTTTTAACATATGGTAGTCTTTTGATATTTTTAGCTGACAGTAATTTACAGTAAATTACAATAATCTAGTTGAGATGTGACAAAGGCATGAATAACAGTTTCAGTATCCTGCTTACTGAGAGAGGATCGAATATGAGAGATATTGCATAGGTGGAAAAAAGCTGTCTTAACTACTTTACTAACGTGATCGTTTGTTGTGGAGGGCATGATCAGATCACAATCCAGATCCACCAGTTGTCCAGAAAGCTTTGATACAACAGCTTTAGAGCCAATCAGAATAACCTCAGATTTATCAGATTTAAATTTAGGATAATTTGCCTCCAGCCAAAGTTTGTGATATTGTTTGATATTCTGTCTCAGTCTAAATTACATTCACACTGGTGTTTTAGGATGCCAAGCAAATTGTAATAACAAGAGCGACAGTAATATATAATAAATAAAAAAGAATATTTCACAGGTATATTGTTTTTGCTTTACACAGAAGTAGGGAAATTACAATACTTCTTTCCTAATTTCTACACTTGAAAGAGATATTTTGAATCTGGACTGCAGTGACTTTAACAAATTAAACCACTATCTGTCAGCATTTTGACGGCTTTTATTTTGACAGAAATGGCAGTAGAGCTTTTTTTTTTTTTTTAAGGAAAACTCCATGTAATGTGTGACTGCCTACTTAATGAAGGGATTAAACCATATTGCGCTGTGGTTTTAGTTCATGTGACAGATACTGTGTCAAAGCATAATGGCCCAAAACACAATTTTAAAGACATTATGTTAGAATAAGAAGTTTAAATATATTTGAAAAACTACATTTTTGCCCTATTGACCTATTGTTTCATATCATGTGACCATGATAATATTGAGACAGTTTTGATATTGCGATACCATGATATTGATAATATCGTTACATCCCTAGAAACCACAGACATAACTAACAAGGCAGCTTGTCAGAGTAAATGGCTTGTTACCAAATAAATAACATTTTTACCTTTAGCAAAACAAAAACAAATATAACCCATATCACCCTGTCCACTCCAAAGAACAAGCCTGCTAAATCATAACCTGCTATCAGCTTCTACCACTTACTTACACAGAGTACTGGAAATACTGGAAGTTCTGTAAAATTAATTTAATAAATAAAATTAAAAATTACACTTTAGGTTTTCGAACCCTGGTGTCCAGTGACAATATAGAAATACTTCCTGTTATTAAGTAGATTTCTACTTTACTGGAGTATAAATGTGTCTGTTGACTTTGGTGCCTTTAGAGAAGGAATGAACAATTCTACTCTTACAATTTCCACAGGCATTTTTTTGTTACTAACAAAAATACCAGCAGAAAATAACAAACTACGCACATTACTGTGTGACAGTGATGTCTGATTGTCAAACTAATGTGATGTTGACTGTTGCTGTGTGTGTGTAGACTGTCTGGCTGTATGGTGACAGAGGAAGGCTGTGGTTATTTGTCTTCAGCTCTAAGTTTAAACCCCTCACACCTGAGAGAGCTGGATCTGAGCTACAATCACCCAGATGATTCAGGAGTGAAGCTGCTATCTGAAAAACTGGACCCAAAATGCACACTGGACAAACTCAAGTATGTTGAGCAGCAAGAGTTTTCATGTTTTGTTATCTGAACTCCTCAGTGTCTCCTAGCCAGATTGAAAAGCATGGAAAAAAACCCCACACACAAACATACACATTTACATACATATATACACTCCTCAATAAATAAATAAATAAACAAACAAACAAAGGGCACCTCTTATGCAGAATTCACCTTTACATGTACTTTGAACATAAATGTGTGTTGACAGTGTGTGTACATAACCACCCTATAATGATAAAAATCTCTTTTAATCCCTTTAAGCTCCTCTTTTAATCCCTATAAATCATAAGCAGTGTCTCAGAACAAGCTGTTCACAGAATCTGTAAAAACACATTTTACAGGCCTTGTCCATGACTGTTGACGGACACTGCCATATTAAGATGACAGAGACCGAGATGGCAGAGAGTGCACCCTGTTTTTATTCTTTATTTTACAAAAGCACATGGTTTTGTTGTTATGATTATACACAAATAAAAGTAGACCCTTTGCAGTTTTAAACAATGGCTTATTCTTATCTGTACGATTAAAAATAAAAGTATTTGTAATTCTATTCACGGTCATGAAAAAAAAACAAAAAAACAAAGTGACAGACCACACCAACTCCAGAGGGTTAAATCCACATGCAAAAACAGGGAACACATGGCAATTCAATATTCTTCAAGAAAAAGCACAACAACAATAAAATAGTACAATGACAAACTTGCTTATATAAAACATACAGCTCTTATTAACAAAATTAATAAGACTGATGACATGGTATACCCACAAATAAATGAAAGGTCTTTGGATTTTCCCCTTATTTTACAATAATGCTTTACAATAAATGCAAACACTTCATTTTACTCTAAAAACGTTTGTAAATGAAAAAATACGACCTTCTCTAGAACTTTGGAGAGGAAAGGCAGTTTTGAAAACGTTTTGAAAATATAAAATTAGAAAAATCTGTAGTGTCCAAATTTAGTGTCTTAATTAAAGTCTGCACAACAGAATGATTAAAATAGGCTGATAAAATAGGCACAGACCTTGTATTCAGGCAACAATTTATCAAGTCAAAATTCTAGGACTCATAACATTAAAAACAATTAACAAAACAAAAATTAACAATACCAGTCAGAATAATATATTGGGGACTAGTATAAGGCTTCAAGTTTTTAACAGTCTCTGCCAGGGTTGTAAAAGAAACAGGCTCAAACTGATGAAAGACAGCAGAGCATGTTGATAGGGTAACTGATGGATCATAATCAGGGAACTGGATAGATGTAGTACCGGCAGCGATCTTATCAGTAAAATGTTTAAGTGATCTGTGTAAATGATCACGTTTACACAGAAACATCAATACAATCGAAGACAGGAGTATTAGTAGCAGCATTCAGTGTACTAAATAAAACTTTAGGATAACAGCGCATTTACACATCTGACAGAGAATGAATTTCCATTTTTCAACAAGTTCGTCTGGCCAAGAAAATTGCACGTACAACAGTTATAAATTGTATAAAACAAGCATATTTACAATTTCCATGTTTAACTTAACACAATAAAAATAGAAAACGAGGCAATCAGACTTTTGCAACTGCAGGTCCAAAACTCTGGATGAGTCAATCTCTTCATATAATCATATAAGCCTCCTAATGTTGAATGTTGTTCATGTTAATGTCCCATTAAATATGTTTTGTTGTATGTTTGAACGCTGTTCGCGTACGGGGAGAGTAGGACAGAACCCATGCTAACTAATGCATTGTGTTCCATTCTGTTTTGTAGCATCCACCAGAATGTTTTGTGTATTTACATTAGTGATGTGGCTTACTGGAAAAGTACGTTTTTAAAAGTAACTCCACATTCCCTGCTGTTGGTGATTACACATGCGCCATTGTGTTAGCGACCCACATGACAGGCAGATTCCAAGATCATTTCAAGAAATACACATAAAATAGACAAAAGGATTACAAATAAATTGTGTGTATGTGTGTGTTTACTGATTGAATGTGACACTGTTTTTTTTTTTGTTTTTTTTGCAGTGTGGATCACGGAGGACAGATCAGGATTAGAGCGGGATTACGCAAATGTATGTCTATAAACAGAATCACAAACACACAAACAAGCACCCACAAACTTAGATATACACACAGCTGTAGTGATTGTTGTTGTGTTCCAAAAAATGTGTCTGTTCTTGTGTTCAGATGCCTGTTTTCACAAACTGGATCCAAACACAGCAAACACTCAACTCATTTTGTCTGAGGAGGAAAGAAAGGTGACATGGGTGAGACATTATCAGCCGTATCCTGATCATCCAGACAGATTTGACAGATACAATCCTCAGCTGTTGTGTAAAGAGAGTGTGTGTGGACGCTGTTACTGGGAGATTGAGTGGAGTGGAGATAATGTGTTAATATCAGTGTCATATAAGAGCATCAGCAGGAAGGGAGAGGGTGAAGAGTGTGTGTTTGGAAATAATGATCAGTCCTGGAGTTTGATCTGCTCTCCCACCAGATGCTTGTTCAGACACAAGAAGATTGAGACTGTTCTCCCTGTAGAGCCCATCAGTAGCAAAATAGGAGTGTATGTGGATCACAGTGCAGGAACTCTGTCCTTCTACAGCATCTCTAAAAAAAGTAGCCTCATCCACACAGTCCAGACCACATTCACTCAGCCACTCTATCTTGGGTTTACTGTTGGTTATCAATCATCACTGAAAATGTGTTGATGAACCTGAATCCTACCCACAGGGTTTAGAGCTGCATGATAAATCAGTAAGAGTGAGATGTTATTGTCACGGATTGGTCACGGATTGGAAACTCCGAACTGTTATACTCACCTTTTCCTGCACATCATCCTTCATCTGTGGCTCTGCTGTAAATAAAAACCTTTATCTTCACTTACCTCAGTTGTTCGTCTGCTTCCGTAACAGTTATAGTCTGATGGAAATTAGTATTTATTGTAGTGTCACATCAATCATTTGTATTATTATGATCAAAATAACCTCTTTCAATTGAAAAGTACCAATCACAAACATGACCTATCAAGAACATGTCATTCTTTTGTCCTATTTTGTAACTAATTTGAGCTGTGCACAAATAATAAATCACAATGTCATGTCAATTTCAGATCAGACTTTATTTCATGGTGAATATTTCTATGTATGTTTCATCACCTGCACTGTGAAATATAATCGATTCCTCACAAGACCAAAATAAACCTCATGAGATTATAAGAACAAAAAACATCACCAAATGTCAAAATAGACATACTAAATAGTTACCTTAGTTGATGTCTTGTGTTTCTGCTGGTTTTTATTTGGTTCTTAGTTGATCTTCTTATATAGGGCTCAACAGAGCTAAAGGGAATCTGATCATTAAGACAATTTCAGGCAGCAGCACAAATTCGATTCTCAGTTAATTTGATCTAATATTTAATGTATATTTTTAATGTTATAAATTTATGTACCAAATGAGAATCAATAAAGCTACAGAATGTATTTTGAGACAAAGGTCTTTGTAAAAGGTCAGAATTAAGCTGGATAGGAGAAATAAAATACAAATTGTCATAATTTTATTTTCACTAAAATGTTAAGATGATTTAAATGTGTAATCAAAGTCATTCTGCACTATGTATATTCAAATAATTAAATTAATAAAATTAAAAAAGTCGTGACATTATGTCATAAGATGGATCACTGAGATGAGGCACGTCAGAGAGAGCAAGCACTTTTAGACTGCAAGTGTCATCAAAGAGAAATAAAAGGCTAATATATTAATCATTAGTTTTGATATGTATAAATAGGGGTTACAATATATAGATATTAAACTAAATCTGAATTTAAATCAATAACAAAAGATATATAGTATAAGTATATATGAAGACAATTTAAATATTAAATTAAACAAACAGTAAAATTACAAAGGAGCTTAAAATGTATATTTCTTAGAAGGGAAAGAAAGAGAAATTTATTGGAGGTTATTTCATTTTATTTTGCCGTTACTTCATTTCATATTTACATTCATTTAAATTTCACTGCAAAGTAAAAACAAACACCTTGGTGAAAGTAATTTTCCTGGTCTGTCTGATCTTTGTGTTAATGTGTTTTACCTTATTCTTGTCCTCTGTAGCAAACCAGGTGATCTGGCCTATTACTTTGTATCCTGTCATACATTATGACAAACAAAAGAAAAAGAATAGCCTTTGGACACTACAAGCACTTCTGGATACAGTTTGTGGCGAGCCAGCCAGGAGGCCACTGTAGTCAAGTATTTTTTGTGTGTATGAGTCAAGGACCTTTACAAACACAGGAGACCAGGAAAATAACTTAACTTTGAAGTGGTGCAAGTTGTGTCAACATGGAAATAGCTGAGCTTGAGAAGGTCAAAATTGAAAACTCAGTGATAATTAGAGGACTGACAAACACAGAACTTGATGAAGATTACAAATTTTCTAGGCAAGTATGGTCGTATTTGCAGACACCTTTGCATAATGATTCCAAACAGCCTTACCATAGGGATGTCATTGTGGAATATAAAAGTTGTTCTGCTGTAGTTGCTCTCAAAACTTTACTGCCTTACACTTTCAAGAGCTCACAAGAGTCTGCCACTGATTCATAGCAAAGCTCAGCGGCTGAACGTTTGATGATCTCTTAATAGAACAGCTTTTATCCACTGCTCCCTCTGTTGCTGACAAGAGAAAGCAGTTGAAAGAATGTCAAGCAATATGGGATATTCAGTATGGTCTAAACCTGCTAAAAACAGAAGATGTAAACGGTCAAGCCGTACATTACCTGGGTTATGTTGAAGTGAAAATCATGTTCCCCAGTGTCAACACTTGTTTTAGTAATCCCAGAAACTGTCACTGTCCAACCTAAGGTGCTAATAGGCACAAACTCTTTGGATCTTGCATATGACAAATACCTTGAAGCCAACTGCTTAGACTGTCAAGCCGTCCATTTGACTATAGGGCAGAGTTAAGACCATTGAGCACAGATGCCAATAGAAACAGTAGCATTGGAATTGACTCCCAGATGTTACCCCTATTGTTGGTCCTGCGGGTCGAAATGTCATCCTTGAAGGAGTGGTAAGTGTACAAGGACAAGTAGAAGAAAAATGGGCTGTGATGGAGCCCTTTGTGTTCACCCTTTCCTGGAGGACAGCTAGTTGCCATCTGCTTGCTACACCAACTCAGCATGTATCATGGAAGGATCCAGTCATAATAAAGAATGCAACTGAGCATGACATTGTCATCCCTGGCAAGAGTATAATTACAGACATTCACGCTTTGAAGAAAGTGATGTAACACAAGGTCTTGTAGTCTAACAGCTTGGACTCAAATGTTCAATAGCTACATTTACACACAACCAAATATTCTGTCAGCAATCAGATTGATAGCTCAATCGGAGTGAAAAGCCTTTATGTAAACATCTTAAAGGATTAGATTAAAAGGGGTGTTTTTTTCCTTTTCTAATACAATTGAGAGTGCATGTAAACACTTGATCAGATTGAAAACTTAAGATGAAAATACACACAATAATGTAGAAATAGCGTAATGACATATGACTCATGAAATGAGCTGTTCATGTCATTATAAAACTCTTTTTTCACTTAGCGCCTGTGAAGTAGAGAAGGACAACCTCATACCGCTCCACGGATGGCTGGTTTTGGGTGCAGGGATGGGCCATTTTACTGTGCGATTAATTTGCGCAGCACCACACAGCTGTTTATATGGTTACTGTCACCAAATTATGACGAATAAAGAAACAGTGTAGGAGAATGGTTATAATGCACTTTAAATGCGTGCAGTGTGTGCTTGTCAAAAAATCTATTCCATTTTGAAGCTTGTGACGTATAAACACGCACATTAACCCCTATCACTTTATTTAGCATTCATGTAAACACTAGATTCAGATTCATCAATTGGAATGAATACAGTCCAATTGAAACAGTAGTTGTGCTTGTAAACATACCCAATGTAAAATTTGTTGAAGATCTCTGCTTTGATTTAACTGATTCCTCTCTGCCAGAAGAGTGGAAAAGCAGAATCACTCGGCATCAAACGGCATGTTATGCCTGAAATCTTTTTGCTATGTGACAGTATCAAACATATTGTATTACATTGATTACTGCAAGTTGAATTTGTTGGCCCTCAAGGATGCTTAACTTATCAGCATGAGGTTTGAGCTTTGAGGTTCAAAGTGGTTCTTAGTTCTCAACTTCAGATCTGGTTACCAGATTGAACTAGAAGAGATAGACATACCCAAGACTGCTTTCACGTCCTTATTGGGCTTGTGGGAGTTTAACATCCTGAGGTCGGCAAAGTCGACAGCAGGAGCACTTGCATATTTTCCAAATGACAGCAAAACGAACTTACTGTTCCCTCAATTTTGATTGGACACATGAAAGTAATACATCACCTTAATCTGTAAAGGGTCTACTTTTATTTGTGTACACTTACCATATCAAAAAACTTTTGTGCTTTTTTAAAATAAAGAAAATATACAGTGTGTCCTTTCAGTCTTCTCAGTCTCCGTGAATATCCAGTTGAAATGCATCAATAAAATGAACTGAAACACAGCGAATACATGACACACAGACATGAGAGATATATATATATATATATATATATATATATATATATACATAAATATATATGAAACCAACGCAAAGTCCTGTTTTTCCCCTTTGAGCTCATTATCTCTAATTAGATCATGCCCACATGCTGTTGCAGCTATTGATATTACAAACATCCACGTGAGACGCACCACATGTAAATGCCTACATCACCGTTAACAAGGCAGCAACATGTTCATCTCGGATACTTTTCGTTTTTGGAAGAAAACACTGAGAGTAATAACCCTCCTTGTATTTACTTTAGAAGAAGAGGAATAGGCTAAGCTTGTTTACCTCACAAACAGAATGCGAGTGCGGCTGGAGCCAGAGGAGTAGATCTTTCATACAGTGTAAGTAATGTTTCTTATTGGCATTAGATAATGTGTTGTTGTGACATAAACTTGAACGCATTTACTTTTGGAAGTTGGACTTTTTCAAAACTGTAATTCCTGACTAAAATGTGTGAAATTAAGTGCAACATTTTGAAATATGATAGGCAACCTTTCATTGCATCTGTACGGCATCAGGATGGTCTTATGTTTCATAAAGGCAAGGCAAGTTTATTTATATAGCACATTTCATACACAATGGTAATTCAAAGTGTTTTACATAAAAGGAAGTAAAATAATCATAAAAATAATCACAACAATAAAACAAGGAATTTAAAAACTTTTAAAATGATTTAAAAATGTATTTAAAATAAATTTAAAACAGTTAAAAATAGGAAAGGATTATACATAGTGCAATCAGTTCATACCACAGTGATCATTCAGTAAATGCACAGCTAAACAGATGAATTTTGAGTCTAGATTTAAATGTAACTAATGTTTTGGCACATAAAAGCAGATTCCCCTTGTTTTGTGTGAACCCTTGGTATTTCTAACTGACTCGATCCTAATGATCTGAGTGGTCTGTCAGGTTTATATTCAGTGAGCATATCTGCAATGTATTGAGGTCCTACAATACGAAGGTAGGCTTAATGTTTCGACAATATAAAATGTCTAAGACTGCTTAGACCAATCTTTACTTTGGAATACTCTGTCTGCAAATATCTGCTCAAACGTGTTTATAATGTGCTTAATAATTTAGTTTCTCAGATGTTGTGTTTATACTGTATAATAATAAATACAAAGCATGTGTGCATATGATAGCTATAAAATCACATGGGCAATATTAGTGATTGCTAATATAACAATATAGTTGCTCCAGGCCTATCAACATGCTCAGTGATTTATTCATTTATTAATTTATTTTAGTGACCAGATACCTGTATGAATATTTTCTGGGATAGAAATTAAAGAACTAATCCTTTAATTTAGCAAGGATGCTTTAAATTGCTCCTGATGTTAACATGCTCACAGATGTTTTTTTGTTTTGTTTTGTTTTTGTTATATATGATCTGATACCTGCACAGCAGATGAATCCTGCTGACTTTCCCTTAAGTCTCTCCAAACTGTTTTCCTCAGAGAACACTGTACCAACATCAGATGCACTGATGGTAACTATGGTAAAACACGTTCCTTGACTACTGAGGATGAGTTTTGCAAGCACTTAAAAATCAGTTGAGATTTATTCAGTTCAATTCAATTTGTATAGCACTTTTCACAATACAAATCATTGTAAAGCAGCTTTACAGAAAATGTATGTTTCTATAACATATTTAGCAGTAGCTTACTAGTGGTGACTATGTCAAGTTGATGTACATATGGCAGAGATGAATGGTAAAATCAGTTAATGATGTAATCAAACAGACAATGAACACTATTAACAGTAATGAATTATATGTTGCAATCAAAAGCAAAATTCGGTAGTGCTGTATGTTGTTTCAGAGTCGGCATCATCTGAAGTCCTCTGTGGGGTTGACATCATCTCTCTTAAGTGTTCTGGATCCAGACTGGAGCTTGTGAATTCCTAGTTACCACGGGATGTCAATCCTATGGCAGAAACAGAGAACAAATACGGACGTAATTAGTGTAGCTGCTGTTCAAACCAAGCAAAAATGATTTGTTTAACCCAAGCTAAAGAATAATATTGTGCATTTGATCAGATATAACTGCAGTACAAGATTATGAGATGCATTATTTGAATGTTTCGCTAAAGAGATGCATCTTTAATCTCCGAACGTTTTCAGTTTGGGAGCCAAATGCGAAGAAGCTCTACCTCCTTTAGTGGCCTTTGCTATCCTAGGAACTACCAACAGTCCAGAGTTTTGTGACCTTAGGGAGCATGATGGATTGTAGCGTGGTAGAAGACTAGTTAGGTACACAGGAGCTAAACCGTTAAGTGCCTTATAGGTAAGAAGTAATATTTTATAGCTGATGCGGAATCTAATAGGTAGCCAGTGCAGAGACTTTAAAACTGGGGTAGTATGATCATATTTTCTTGACCTGGTAAGGACTCTAGCAGCTGCATTTTGGACTATCTGTAGCTTGTTTATTGAAGATGCAGGACAACCACCTAGTAGTGCATTACAATAGTCCAGTCTAGAGGTCATGAATGCGTGAACTAGCTTTTCTGCATAAGAAACAGGTAACATGTTTTATTGAAATTCTTCATAGATATCATTTTTTTGCAAGAAGGAGCACAGTTGAGCAGACACAACATTCTCTAAAATTTTAGACATAAACGGAAGATTAGAAATGGGTCTGTAATTTGCCAGTTCACTAGGGTCTAGTTGTGGTTTCTTATTAAGAGGTTTAATAACCGCCAGCTTGAATGGTTTTGGGACGTGACCTAAAGATAACGACGGTTCTTCTGCTACAGGTAACAACTCTTTCAGTAAATGAGTGGGTACAGGATCTAATAGCCATGTTGCTGGTTTAGACACAGTAATACGTTTATTTAGCTCTTCCCGTCCCAGGCACATGCACAGGTAGGGCTCAACCTGTGGAGAGCACATGCCCTTTTTCCCTTACACTCTGAAGTGCCCTTTCTTTTTGGTGGCAGTGTTTTTTTCTTCTTCAATAAATGTAAAGGGTGTTGGTCACCCTTTGCGTTTGTCTGCCTGTTTTACAAATATTTAGCCAGTGAGAGGTATTAAAACAAGCTTGTGACTAAATCTTGTTGGATCTGCTCAAACTGTCAGTCAAACCTCATAATCCACCCCCTCTATCTTGATGGAATGAAGTTCCACAGCAGCTGAGCTGAACGAAGTCTTGCAAGGGTAAATAAAGATCTTGTTGTTTGAATAAACGTGTGGGACGTTCGCTGGTCAAAAACCCCGTAACTGCATTTGAGTTTGACACAAAGCGACTGACTGATCCTTGTCACCTAAATATATTTCTAAAGAAAAATCTTCTTTGATTTATGATTGCTGATACACTTTATTAACATTTAAACCATATTATATGGTCGCATGGTTCATGTTTACACTGTTAATATTCAGGTATTCTCTAGCTAGCTCATTTCTTAATCTAGTATTATATACCAGTCGTCTTTAAATGAACATAGTAAATGTTTTCGTAAAAAAACAAACATTACAAACTCATAAGATCACAGTGAAATCTTTATTTTTGTTGGATTAGGAGGGGAGAGCTCTGGTACAATTTAAGCATTTCACTGCAACTTTTCACAATATTTTATTCATGTTTTCATTGCTGGCTCATTTTAGACCTTCATGAGACCAACATCACTGGTCCTCAACAATATCAAGTTTTTGCCAGGTAGGCGGATACATTTTGGATATTCTATAGTGACGGTATGGATATAGTTTCTTATAATGTCCTACTGTGACTGGAATTGTGTTGGACATAATTATTTAAATTATATTTCAAAATAGTTCAGCAAAAATACTTTTGCTTTACCTGCCCCTCTTCTCAATGACACACATGAACATGTTAACCAAATAATTGTCTTATAAAACCAAACAGAATAGCTAAAAAAAAATTATTTTCAAACTATATTATTATGATTAATATTATGGTTATTAGTACTGAACAAATCTAAAGCTTTTGAGACTATTATTTTGTGTTAATTAGTTTGTCATTAAGATGTGATCAGCACATTAGTTTCAGCACATGCCCCTCAAAAGGTCTGTGTACGGCCCTGTCCTGTCCTATAAAATAAAGTACTGCAGTTTTTCTTTGGGTGTGGTGAAAGAAGCTGACATATTAGACTCCGTAGAATCTACATTTGTTATTGTATTTCTGATGTTATCTATTTTATAAGTGAAGAAATTCATAAAGTCATT
>CM070010.1:10250763-10276420 GCA_036247105.1 Cirrhinus mrigala
TGTTGCTGGAATTTTCAAATCATCCCAAGCAGAGTCTAAAGTGCTTTCAGAAAACAATGTTAAACAGCCCCTCCAGGATTTCGTGAATTTTTTTTGTGAATTTTGCAATCCAAATGTGTGATTTTGTGGTGGTAATTTTCCAAAATTTGCGCAAAATTTGCTATGTTTTTTTAAATAATTATAGTAGCACATTTACCAGATTGTATTATGTTAGATTCACAAGTCTCCAATGACACCAAGAACAAGCAAAATGTATGACGTTTATTTTTCTAAGAAACAAAATGACAACAGGACAAATAAGTACAATATGAAGGTAGATAAAAACTATTATTTTTGCTGCTGCTGCTACTGTTGTTTCATGAATTTTAAGAAACTACAGCGGGCCTACAGCAGGGGTCTCCAACCTCTTTTACACCACGGACCGATTACGGTTCGAAAATATTCTCGTGGACCAGGGGGGATTATAGGCCTGAAATTACAATTATTAAAACATTATTATTATTATTATTATTATTATTATTATTATTATTATTAGACAGTTATATACAGTTATCAGCACATGTTGAAATAGATTTGTCTCTGAAAGAATATCTCTGAATGCAGCGCTAGAAATGCAGTGTCAGTTTTATTATCATTATTTTTTTTTTTACTTAAACTTTATGTATAGTGAATTGTAAAGTTAAAACTGAAGTTAAGACGTTCACCACCGGCATAACTATTACACAAAGTTTGATATCCATTGGCTCGCCTTCATGGTTTAAAACAGAAATACTTAAAATATTGCGACGTAACCGCAAACGCCCATGCGTATGCATCTTAAACACAGGGAGAAGTGAAAGAGGAATCAACTCGGTGCCGCGCTGTCTGAAACACGTCTCTGTGCTTGTGCGCGCTCCGGGTGTATGCGAGAACAGTGCGTAAGTACCCTGCTGAAAAAAACAGCTAAAACCAGCTTAGGCTGGTTGGCTGGTTTTAGCTGGTTTAAGCTGGAAATAGCTGGTTTTAGCTGGTCTCCCAGCCAGCTGGTTTAAGATGGAAGTAGCTGGTTTTAGCTGATTTCCCAGCCTGGCCAGGCTGGTTTTAGCTGGTTTAAGATGGAAGTAGCTTGTTTTAGCTGGTCTCCCAGCCTGGCCAGGCTGGTTTTAGCTGGTTTAAGATGGAAGTAGCTGGTTTTAGCTGATTTCCCAGCCTGGCCAGGCTGGTTTTAGCTGGAAGTAGCTGGTTTTAGCTGATTTCCCAGCCTGGCCAGGCTGGTTTTAGCTGGTTTAAGATGGAAGTAGCTGGTTTTAGCTGGTCTCCCAGCCTGGCCAGGCTGGTTTTAGCTGGAAGTAGCTGGTTTCAGTTGGTCTCCCAGCCTGGCCAGGCTGGTTTTAGCTGGTTTAGGATGGAAGTAGCTGGTTTTAACTGGTCTCCCAGCCTGGCCAGGCTGGTTTTAGCTGGAAGTAGCTGGTTTTAGCTGATTTCCCAACCTGGCCAGGCTGGTTTTAGCTGGTTTAGGATGGAAGTAGCTGGTTTTAGCTGGTCTCCCAGCCTGGCCAGGCTGGTTTTAGCTGGAAGTAGCTGGTTTTAGCTGATTTCCCAGCCTGGCCAGGCTGGTTTTAGCTGGTTTAAGATGGAAGTAGCTGGTTTTAGCTGGTCTCCCAGCCTGGCCAGGCTGGTTTTAGCTGGAAGTAGCTGGTTTTAGCTGATTTCCCAACCTGGCCAGGCTGGTTTTAGCTGGTTTAAGCTGGAAGTAGCTGGTTTTAGCTGATTTCCCTGCCTGGCCAGGCTGGTTTTAGCTGGAAGTAGCTGGTTTTAGCTGGTCTCCCAGCCTGGCCAGGCTGGTTTTAGCTGGAAGTAGCTGGTCTCCCAGCCTGGCCAGGCTGGTTTTAGCTGGTTTAAGATGGAAGTAGCTGGTTTTAGCTGATTACCCTGCCTGGCCTGGCTGGTTTTAGCTGGAAGTAGCTGGTTTTAGCTGGTCTCCCAGCCTGGCCAGGCTGGTTTTAGCTGGTTTAAGCTGGAAGTAGCTGGTTTTAGCTGATTTCCCTGCCTGGCCAGGCTGGTTTTAGCTGGAAGTAGCTGGTTTTAGCTGGTCTCCCAGCCTGGCAAGGCTGGTTTTAGCTGGAAGTAGCTGGTCTCCCAGCCTGGCCAGGCTGGTTTTAGCTGGTTTAAGATGGAAGTAGCTGGTTTTAGCTGGTCTCCCAGCCTGACCAAGCTGGGGTCCATTTGACCTAATTACAAATGAATCAGTTTGTTTCACTTACTGACAAGGTTCAATTCAAGGTAAGTTTAGTATTATAATCAGGTAGGCTAGATGATACAGCTTAAATTATTCTAGTTGTTAATGATAATATATCTGAGAAGAGTCTAAAATCAGCATAGAACTCAAATCAGATTAAATTATTGTCTGAAGAAATACATTCACCATAGTTGTATGACCAAATATAGTCAGCTGTTTTATTTTTAAGGAGTGTTTCGGTATTAGATAGACTTTTACACAAAATATAAATGAAACAAACACAGTCTTTATATAATAACAATAAAAAAACACTAGGAGAAAAAAAACAATATCTTTAACAAGAAATGCTTAAAGCATAATCTGATCACGTGGATCACGTGGTGGTTTGACGCAAAAGTACAGCATATTGCTGTAAATTTTAAATATACAGAGGCGGGATTTTCTTCAACGGTCCACATTCGGGAGCAGCAATAAGTATGATTCACAACTGTGGTAAGTGATTTATTTCACTTTTAATTTTTCATGCTTGGTAACTGCAGTAGTATATTAAGGTGTCTACATTCACAGTAACCGCAGATTAATGGATCCTCCGTCCGTGGGGCGCAAGGGAGACTTGGGCCGGGTTTAAGGAGCGCGGTCGCGGGAGGATTTCACACATTCCCCAACCTCATAGCGGCTATAGGTGGAAAATCTCTGGGTTCCTACAGTAATAATTGCACGCTTCATTTACAACACTTGTGATTCATGGGAACGTTGTGTTGTTCAGCACACTTTATCGTGATTATTTTATGATGTAAATCAAATTTGCACAAGCAGTCATCTGTTAACACGGGCGCCGAAATGAAACGCGTGACCTTAACCGTGTATTTCCACTACAGCGTAGTGAGCTGAGCGTTTTCCATTCATTCCTATGGAAGCTGAGCTTGAACGCTTGCGCATTGCGTTTACGCTCAACTTCCATAGGAATGAATGGAAAACGCTCCACTCGCTACGCTGTAGTGGAAATACGCCGTAAGGCTAGCAACTCGCGGTCATCCCGCGGAGGATGTAAACTGTCACGTAAACTCTGAACGGTGCTGTTAAAGCGGTTAACGTAAACAGCGAGATGTGCGAGAACCTTTGATAACTTGCTAAGGGGCCGTCCACATATCGCGCCTAAAAACGCGTGGAAAACGCTAGGCGCGCCGATTTCTCCTTTTTTCCAAAGCGCTCTGTAGCTTGCGCTTCCGTGGTGTCTGCCGTTGCTAAGCAACCATGACCTGCATTCTCAATGAAGACGCGGAAGTTTCCTCAAAGGAGAAACGGATATGCTATATGTGAACGGCCCCTAATTCGCTTATTGTTTGATTGTAATGCTTTTTGCTAACTTTGGTTTAAAGAATCTTCCTATCTGGCCTTTTCGCAGCATATATTCACTCCGGAGTAACCTTACCAGGAAGAGACAGACGGAGATTTAAAGTTCATTCAAAGGTAATGGTTGCATTCTAAGATTTGAATACCTGAATTTTACATGTAGATGTGTTAGAAGATGTTTCTCAACTCCAGAAGAGAGACGATTTTTAAGGGAGAATGATTCAGATATCTCAAAAGCTAAAACTAATGTGAATTATATATTGTCTGTTTCCTGACTGATTTGTAGGTATCTAAGAGGAACAAAGAAGTTGAAAGGAAAAGTGCCATCTAAAACAACAGGGCAAATGGTACAGAAGAAACCGGTTGAAGTGAACCCAAGTTGCCACTCTTCTTTGCAAAGTGAAGGATTTTCAGCAGAATTCTGAAATGTAAGACATACACACATACCAAGATCTCCTTTTTCCTTTTATTATATTCTTTTATTATCTACATTGCCGTTCAATAGTTTGGGATTAGTATGATTTTTTATGTTTTTATTAAATAAGTCTCTTCTGTTAATCAAAGCTGCATTTAATTGAATTGAAAATTAATTGAAAAAAAAAGTAATGTTGTGAAATATTATTGCAATTTAAAATATTGTTTTTTTTGTTTTGTTTTGTTTTGTCTATTTTAATAAACTTTAAAATGTAATTTATTTCAGAATTTTACTCTAGTCTTTTCATTACTCCAGTGTCACATGATCCTTTTTAAATCATGGTAATATGCTGATTTCTTATCAATTTTAGAATAGAATAGAATTTTAGAATAGAAACAGTTGTGCTGCTTAATACATATATATTTTTTGAACCTATGATACTTTTTTCAGGATTCTTTCATGGATAAAAACAGTTTTTTGTTGTTTTTTTTTTTTTTACTTTTATCCAACAAGCATGTGTTAAACTGAAATTGATAGTAAAGACTTCTATTGTTAGATCAGATTTCTATTTTCTGTTTTCTATTTGTTGAGAGGTAATCTAATTTTTTTATTCATTCCTGCATGCACTATATGTAACCATTTGGCCTGCCCTTGACTAAAATTTTCTGGTCAACTAGTAGTCATTTATTTTTAACAGATTAGTTGACTAACTGCATATTAATAAACTATATAATTCATTATAATGAACCTTTAATTGCCTGTAGCCCATCAGCGCTCAAGCACACACAAAGCCACAGAACACTGGCAGAAGTAATGATTATGAATGTGTCAGGAAAAAAAACAGCAAAGAAGACTGCCTAAACATTATAATAATTCATTAATATGTGTTTTCTGTATTTTCGGCTGCAGTGATAAAATCGATAACACTTGTCGTCTCTACAGTGGATGTGCACATTTGATTGAATGGATTACACAATCTGAAAATATTTGTTTTCCATTTTAACTGGCTTATTTAAAAGTAGACATTTCGCTTTCTATAGATACATTTTTCATGTCTGTGAAGCAAGCATGGAGTTTCTGGGTTTTTTTTTTGACACCCTCAAGTTCAGACCTAGGGCCAGAATTATACCATGGACTTCACCACTTCCTGTGGATTTTTTTTCTATGACTAACCATCTAATGAAATTTTGATAGACTAATGGTTAATTGATGATCAGAACTCAGGAGGCAGCCCTTTTAACCATAGTCAATTTAGCAATTTAGACAGTTAAAAATTGTTCATGCTAAGATATTCTTATTCATATTCATCCATGTACTGTATACTCATTTATCAATAAACTAGCTACATTAATTAAACACCTACAAAAATATCCAAATGGAGATATATATATATATATATATATATATATATATATATATATATATATATATATATATACACACACACATATATATACACAGAGGCTTTGGGATTAGAGCCCAAAACCTCTAACTCACTTAACGCGAATTCTACCACTAGACTATTTGTGATTACAAACAACAGATGCATATCTATGTATTTATTCACTGACATGATTTATCTCGGGGCTAATGACATATTATTGTAGTACATGTAAGAATGAAACTATCATGTTGAAAACGAGTTTAATGTCAATACATTATGTACACATGATCAGAGCCTGTAGTCTTAAGCTAAGAGTAAGGGCAGGGTTGACCTCGTGGCTATGAATGATGTCGACTTGCTTACTAACTATGCACACAATGATTGGCTGATAGGGGAGGGGTCTCTGTCAGACATTTATTCATAGAAATATTGTAACGTGCAATATTATATCATATTCAAATAAAGATTTTAAAATGCAGGCTAAGTGTCACTAATTAAACATGTATATCGTCAGCCTCTTATATGTGTGCTCCTCGTATACAGTTAGCGGATATGCATATAAACAGCCTTTTAATTAAACAGAGTAGAATAATCATGGCTGATAGTAAGGCATGTAAACATAAAAGAAAACCAAACTGGATGCAAGAACAACTCTTACTTCTTGCCCAACTTGTGTCTAAACCAATTTCTAATGCAGACCCTAAAGGTATAGTTCACCCCATGAAAACGGTCATCATATACTTTTCCTCATGTCAGCACAAACCCATAAGAAATTCATTCCAGTGGAGGGACATAAATCTCTCAGATTTCATTAAAAATATCTTCCATTGTGTTTAGAAGATGAACAAGTTTTATGGGTTTGGAACAACATGAGGGTGAGAGTTCTCATTTTGAGGTGAACTAACCTTTTAACCCTATAGTAACTAAATGTTGTTAAATAATAATACTGAGTACATAAATGTACCTACACTGTGACATGGACACTATAAAATAAATTGTAACTGAAGTATGTGGCTGGACATTTCAGATGATTATATGTGTAAACTTTTGTTTTTATAGGTGGACTGAAGAAGAATGCAGTGACCAAGACCGTGAACCAGAAACACATTAAAATGGTTCACAGGAGTTAGAGACAGGGCAGAAGAGAGCAATCAGGTCACAGCAGTCTTCAGGACTGTGATCAACAAAGTGTGTCCATCCGAACAAACTGTGTTGAGACCAAGTATTTTATTACATTATTGTAAGTTACAAAACAGACTAAAACAGACTTTTTTGTGTTTTATGTTGTCATTAAGGTTTTAAAAGGGATAGTTCACCCAAAAATAAAAGAAATGTATTCTATCTGTTCTATTGATTTAAACCAAGGGTGTCAAACTCTGATCCTGGATGGCCACAGCCCTGCAGAATTTAGCTCCAACCCTAATTAAAAGTATCTCATCCAGCTAATCAAGTGATTCAGGCTTCTTTGAAAACTAGGTGGTATGTGTGTTGGAACAGGGTTGGAACAAAAATCTGCAGGACTGTGGCCCTCCAGAAGTTTAACACCCCTGCTTTAAACCCGTAAGACTTTCATTCGTCTCAGAAACACAAATGATGTTTTTAAGGAAATTAAGACATTTTTGTCTCTCCACTGAAATTCAATTTATGGACTAATCAGATAACTTGAATTAAACTCTATGTGGATTTTTTTGTTTTTAATAATGTTTTTTTTTTTTATAACTGTTTTGAAGTGTCAGAGGTTTGGGTGAACAGACTTTCAATGAAAGGACAGAAAATTCCCAGGTTTCAATAAAAATGTCTGCGTTCTGAAAATGAATTACTTTCTTATGAGTTTGGAGTAACATGGTGTGTTTTTTTCAGTTTTTTTATTAAATGTTAAAACCAGCTGTTGGGATAGTATCACCCTGTTTTAAATTAATCTGGTAACGTTGGTGTTTAACATTGTACAGAATGTTTTTTTGAAAATGTCTGAATTATAATAAAGTATTTGATATACTGAACTTTACGTTTTAAATTCTGATTTTTTTTTTGACACCTTTCATGTTATGTAAAGTTTGTAGATGAATGAACAGAGTTTGAATGGCTTCAAACTGGGACCAATATGGGTCTTGTATGTGTTGCCCAGTTGGGCCCCACATTAGCCCCAGTCAGGCCCCATATGAGATTCATATGGGCTAATTCAGATGGGCCCACATGGAACCCATGGACAAACCCATGTAGGGCCCATATTTCAGAATCAGAATCAGAATTAGCTTCATTCGCCAAGTGTGCGCAAACACACGAGGAATTTGTTGTGGTTTTTTTAAGGTGCTCCTGGTACATACAATAATATCTGACATGAGAACAGAGAAAAAACATTTAAATAAAATAAAAACTTAAAAATAAATAATAATGTATGAATCTGGAACAGAAGATTTATGTACAGATTTGTGCAATATTTCTCTATATACAGCTATATAAATAATGTGTATTTACATAATAATACTACAGAAGTTTACATAATAATACTGCAGAAAGAGACAATAATTAGAAATGGAGAAAGAAATACAGAAATGAACTGTAGAACCCAGGTAATGATTTATGTTTATCTGTTTAAGCTGGAGATGGCATTTGGGAAAAAGCTGTTTTTATGTCCGGATATTTTAGTGCTCAGGGATCTGTAGCGTCTGCCTGAGGGGAGAAGTGCAAACAGGTTGTGTCCGGGGTGAGAGGGGTCTTGGATGATGTTTCCTGCCCGTTTCTTCACTCTGGAGATGTACAAGTCCTGAAGGTTGGGCAGGTGCACACCAATGATTCTTTCTGCTGTCCTAACAGTTCATTGCAGTCTTCTTGTATCTGATTTACTGGCTGCCCCAAACCAGACAGTTATAGAAGAGCACAGAACTGACTCAATGACAGCGGAGTAAAACTGTGTCATCAGTGCCTGTGGTAGATTGAACTTTTTCAGTTGACGAAGAAAGTACAACCTCTGCTGGGCTTTTTTCACAATGGAGTCAATGTGAATGTCCTACTTCAGGTCCTGGGAGATGTTAGTTCCTAGGAACTTGAATGAGTCCACTGCAGCCACAGTGCTGTTCATGATGGTGAGAGGGGGGAGTGCAGGGGGCTTTCTCCGGAAGTCCACTGTCATCTCTACAGTTTTGAGCGTATTAAGCTCCAGGTTGTTGTGACTGCACCAGAGAGACAGCTGCTCAATCTCCTGTCTGTAAGCAGATTCGTCGCCATCCCGGATGAGACCGATGACTGTGGTGTCATCTGCAAACTTCAGAAGTTTGACAGAGGGGTCTTTAGAGGTGCAGTCATTTGTGTAGAGAGAGAAGAGCAGTGGGGAGAGAACACAGCCCTGGGGAGCTCCAGTGCTGATGGTGCGGGTGCCTGATGTGAGTTTTCCCAGCCTCACTAGCTGCTGTCTGTCTGTCAGGAAGCTGGTGATCCACTGACAGATGGAGGTGGGTACAGAGAGCTGTGTCAGTTTAATCTGTAGGATATCTGGAATGATAGTGTTGAAAGCAGAGCTGAAGTCCACAAACAAGATCCTTGCATAGGTCCCTGGTTTGTCCAGATGTTGAAGGATGTAGTGCAATCCCATATTGACTGCATCATCCACAGACCTGTTTGCTCGGTAAGCAAACTGCAGGGGGTCCAGTAAGGGTCCAGTAATGTCCTTCAAGTAGGCCAACACCAGTCTCTCAAATGACTTCATGACCACAGATGTTAAAGCAACAGGTCTGTAGTCATTAAGTCCTGTGGTTTTTGGTTTCTTGGGTACAGGGATGATGGTGGAACATTTAAAGCAGGATGGGACTATACACAGCTCCAGGGATCTGTTGAAGATCAATGTTAAGATGGATGATGGCTGGACAGCACAGGCTTTAAGGCAGGCTGGAGAGACACCGTCTGGGCCTTTGGCTTTCCTTATCTTCTGCTTCCTGAAGACTTTTCAAACATCACCTTCACAGATCTTAAGGGCAGGTTGAGAAACAGTAGGGGGGATGGAGGGGCAGGGTGTTGATGGCTGTGCTGTGGGACAGTTGGGAGGGTGCAGGGTGTCAGACCAGTCTTTTGTTTTTCAAACCTGCAGTAAAACTCATTCAGGTCATCAGCCAGTTGTTGATTGGCCTCAGGGCTGGGGGACGGGCTCTTGTAGCTGGTGATGGCTTTCAGGCCGTTCCACACTGATTTGGAGTCATTTCTTGAAAGCTGTTTTTTTAGCTTTCCCGAGTAGTTTAAGCCACTCTTATCTCCCTATTCAAGGTGTATTCGGCCTGTTTGTACAAGGCTTTGTCCCCACTCCTGTAGGCGTCCTCTTTGGCCTGGCGAAGCTGTTTGAGTTTTGCACTGAACCAAGGTTTGTCGTTGTTAAATGTTAAATAAGTCCTGGTGGGTACACACATGTCCTCACAGAAACTGATGTAGGATGTCACAGTGTCAGTGAGCTCATCCAGATCAGTAGCTGCAGCCTCAAAAATACTCCAATCAGTAAGTTCGAAGCAGGCTTATAAGTCCCGCTCTGCTTCAACAGTCCATCTCTTTACAGTTCTTACTACAGGCTTAGCAGATTTAAGTTTCTGCCTGTAGGCTGGTAGAAGATGAACTAGACAGTGATCAGAGAGTCCCAGCGCTGCACGGGGGACAGAGTGATATGCATCCTTTAACCCTCTAGGGTTCTTCGGTCACTTCTGACCGGAATTTTTTAAATAAAAAAAAATTAAAAATCGTAGCTTCATCGGAATGGTACGAAACTTAGTGACTTTTATGGTACTTGGTATATGAACACACAAAAAAATTGGGGACAGGATTTGAAAAGTCTAAGTGGTCGTAAAAAAAATAGTCACACTCGGGGCCTTCGGGTCAAAAATGACCGGCCATAGGAAATGAATGGGAAATTGGCAAAAATATGAAAATACAGAGTTTTTTTGTGCATACAATCTACAAATCAGCCACAATCCAGAAAAAAAGCACACAACAGTGAAGGGGTGACTCTCTAAAACATCAGTAGTGCAAAACACTACAATACACTCACACACACACACACACTTATACACACACAAACACACACACACACGCAAATGAACGTGTCATTTCAAAAGCTAATTTTAGGAAATGTGTGAAACAGAAGCAATCAATGTAAGAAATAAAGTGCACAGCAATGAAAGAATGAGACTGTAAGCCATCAAGGTTGCAAAATAGACACACGCACACACACACACACACACACACACACACACACACACACACACACATAGGGAAATATGAGACTGTAACAGAGAAATGTGAGAATATGTGAAACAAAATCAATGAATCAAATAAAAGGGAGACATTGGATCCAAAATGCAAAAGTCACTCACCATGTCTCTCTCTTGAACACACACACACACACGCACACACACACACACACACACACACATAGGGAAATATGAGACTGTAACAGAGAAATGTGAGAATATGTGAAACAAAATCAATGAATCAAATAAAAGGGAGACATTGGATCCAAAATGCAAAAGTCACTCACCATGTCTCTCTCTTGAACACACACACACACACACGCACACACACACACACACACATAGGGAAATATGAGACTGTAACAGAGAAATGTGAGAATATGTGAAACAAAATCAATGAATCAAATAAAAGGGAGACATTGGATCCAAAATGCAAAAGTCACTCACCATGTCTCTCTCTTGAACACACACACACACACACGCACACACACACACACACACACACACACACATAGGGAAATATGAGACTGTAACAGAGAAATGTGAGAATATGTGAAACAAAATCAATGAATCAAATAAAAGGGAGACATTGGATCCAAAATGCAAAAGTCACTCACCATGTCTCTCTCTTGAACACACACACACACACACACACACACGCACACGCACACACACACACACACACACACACACACGCACACACACACAGGGAAATATGAGACTGTAACAGAGAAATATGAGAATATGTGAAATAAAATCAATGAATCTAACAAAGGGGAGACAATGGGTCCAAAATGCAAAAGTCACACACTATGCCTCTCTCTTGAACAAACACAGACACACACATCAAAGGATATAATTCTTCCCTAGTAACCTCCAGGCCTATTGCAGCACCTGTTTATGAACTGTTTATGAACTGTTTTGAATAAGAGTTACTGTTCATTGATTATGTAAAAAAATATGCACATAATATGTAAATAGGGTTAGGATGATATTCAAAATACTTTTTTTATTTCTCTAGTTTCCATTTACTGTTTGAAAATTATACTTTTGCTGTTATTTTGTTGCCAGAGCTGTTGCTGTTCATAATTGCTGTGCTAAATAAGAGTTATTGTTCATTGAATTTTACAAAAAATAATTTAATGAAATGTTCAAAATAAAAAAAATTGTTATGACTGAAAGAATTGCATTTTTATTAAGTTAGAATTAAAACAATGGGTAACAAAATGCTTTCCATTGGTTCTCTTTCTAATGCAATGTTCAGGTTTGACTGTATTATAAAGTAAAACTGGCACTTCAAATTACCAGTTAAACCAATCAAACAAACAAAAAACTTGGCAAATAATAAAAAAAATAGTCTTTGATAATCTCATATGATATATTAAAATCCACAACCTGAAAAGGCAAAGGCAAATATGTGCAAAAACAACTAGAATTCACAAGCCCTTCTACAGAGAGCAGTACATTCATCTAGTGGTTAAAATGTGGTATTGCTTGATAATTATGCTCACTACACCACCAGATGGCACCAATCTGACTTCAAAAAATTGTTTTCTGTAGGCCAGGTCTCTACTTTAAACTGAAATACAGCATTAATTAAAAAATAATAAAAATTATATATATATAAAAATTTTCTATTATATACAATGGCAAAAAATAGATCATAATTATTGCATATATATTTATTATTATTATAAAATTCTCTCAAAACACCACAAAAAAAAAGAAAAAATATTATTGAACAAAAATACATTTGATTGATTTTACTGAAAAAAAAAAAAAAATGATTTCAGGGGTCCGGTCACTTTTGACCGTGAAGGTCTCGAGTGTGACTGGAAAACGAAGAACCCTAGTCACATTTTAGTCATTTGAGTCTTTCATAGTTTTAGTCTAGTTTTAGTCTAACTTTTAGTCATTACTTTTGGTCAAACTGCAGTTACCAACATTTATTTTGGTAGCTATTTTAGTCTTCAAACTAAAATAATCATTAATTCTTTTAGACCAAATTAAAGCTTATGATAAATTTGAATAAAGGATTGAATTTGGGAAAACTTGAATACATTATGACAATTTTCAATTTTGGGTGAACTATCCCATTTAATAAGGAATGCCCTTTAAGACGGAAGGAAGGCATGCATGCAATACTGACACATTCAGTTTTTACACACCTGTTCACATTCACTTAAGCCATAACTTACATAATTTACGTGAGATACTCACATTTGGACTACTGTGTGTGCATTTGAGCACTGAGAACTGATCGCACGCTGTCTGAGAACAGAAGAAGTAGAGCCTGTGCGAAAGAGAGCACTTCTGTTGTTTGTCTATCAGCGTGATTCCGCCTATCCCGTCTTCACTAACTTTAAATTAATCGACAACGAATTGTGACTACCGGGGAAAACGGAACATCTGGTGACTCTATCCCTAACCCTTCAGGTGCTGAGGCCATTGTTTCAGATCACAAGTTCGCGTTTTGGTAGCCTGTCTTTCCATTGCGGCTGCCATACAGAGACTAGACATGCAAACGCCCCTTATCCAATTGCAATTTAATGACAGATACACACATTTTGAAATGTACATTCAAATAACATTCAAATAACATTCTCGTCCCATCTCATCTCGTTAATGAAGAGGCGGCATAAATTCCGTCATATTTTTTATCATCAGATACTAGTTTTAGCTCGTCAACGTCTCGTCTGAGTCACAGAAAAAATGTTTGTTAACGAATATTTTTCGTTGTCGTTTTCGTTGACGAAATTAACACTGAAGTGGAGGCAGTGCAAAACACTCAACAGCCATAGAATGCCACTGAGGTGAGGAGTTTCCTCGGCTTGGTAAATTATTGTGGCCGATTCATTCCCAACCTGGCTATTATTGCAGATCCTTTGAGGCGTCTCACTAGGTCGATGTGTGTGTGGTCATGGGGGAAGGAACAAGAGGCTGCATTCAAGGCATTGAAGGTGGCACTGGCAAGTTCACAAACTATGGCTGACAGGCTGACACACAGGTCATTGCAGACGCCAGTCCAGTAGGGCTGGGAACGATCTTGACCCAAACACAAGCAGATGGAACATACAAGCCAGTGTACTATGCTAGCCGTGCCTTGACAGATGTGGAAAGGCAGTATTCACAGACCGAAAGAGAAGCACTCGCCGTAGTGTGGGCCTGCGAGAAGTTTCATGTGTTCCTGTACAGTAAAGAATTTTAAAAGATAACTGACCATAAGCCATTGGAGATGATTTACTCACCAAAATCAAAACCATCTGCCAGGATTGAGTGTTGGGCTTTAAGGCTACAGCCCTACAAATTCAAAGTGATTTACAAGCCTGGCCCACAGAATGCAGCCGACTCACTTTCTCGTCTCACTGTAAACCCACCGGCAGTTGCAACAGGTGACAATGAGCACATTTATTTTGTTGCGAAGCATGCCATCCCGAAAGCTTTTACACCTCGTGAATTAGAGGAGATAGTGGCAGCGGATGAAACTCAGCGCAGGTTGAGGAAATGTATCCAGAAGAGTAGTTGGATTGGTGTAGTCCTGATTATACACGCATCAAAGATGAACTGTCAAGCACTGGCCACTTGATTCTAAGGGGAAGCCGCATAATTATTCCTGAAGCAGCACTCTGTTGTTGGCCCACGAGGGGCATCAGGGTATTGTCAAAACCAAACAGTGCCTCTGTACAAAGGTCTGGTGCAGAGCAACTTGTCAGATCCTGCGCTGCATGTCAAATAAATGGGGCATCTCCCAGACCTGTTCCAGTCACGAATACTGAACTGCCACAGAAACCTTGGCAAATTGTTGCCATTGATGCGTGAGGGCCATTCCCTTCAGGCGAGCATTTGCTGGTCGTAACCGACTATTACTCAAGATGGGTGGAGCGTGTGTAACGGGGGTTTTTAGCCCGTTGTGTAGGGGGAAATGAATCACAGCTGCCCTGGCAATTTGGATAGCAAAGGGATCTTAGTCCACATTCTCTAAGCTTTTTAGTCTCTTTACACACTCATGTACGCGGTTTCTTACCTTATTGTGTTATGACACTAAAGATTGACAAGGGTAGACTTCAGGTTTACACAGTAGCCTCCTGAAGTAAATTGCATATGTGAGAATGCTGTCTGATACGCTCCTCCCTTCCCAGATCTAATAGAGTCAGTGAGACTCCCCTACTTCCCTGACAGCTTTCAACAAAAAGATACACTGTAAATAAGTGCAAAAGGAAATATAATTTATTCTTTTAGATTTCTTTTTCCTATAATTACTTATTTTCACTGAGCAAACAATGAATAAAAGAAAAAAAAAAAAAGAGTTTACAGTTTTTGTGTTGTCTTTTGAATTCACACCATCACCTTCCAATACAACAGTTGACACTTTCACTTACAGTATGACAAATCCCCTTTCATACACCAAAATGAAACTTCTGGATCTGCAAAGTTAAATCTTCTAAACGTTACGTCTCTGCATCATTTGCATCATACAGCGGTCACAGTCTCACATGTTCTGACACATGTGGGAAATTTGAATACATGTGAATAGTCCCATTGAAACTTTAATTTTCAACACTACTCTTCAATCAAAACACCAGCATCATGCAAAATGCAGCAAAATAAATACATTACCAGTCTCTTAAGATCATGATAATTAAGCGGGAACTGCACTTTAAGCACACTCACAGTTTTTGTGGCCTTCACTATGTTACTGCGTCACCCCAACAGCTAACACCAACCACGGAAACAAAACAGAGAAAAAACTCTTTTCCACTATTAGCGCAAGTCACTGTCCACACTTTCACGTTGTGCTATTGCCCTTTATCTGACGTAAGCCTCGATAATTTTCCGTTGAAGCAACTTTATCGAACGAGCTTCCCAAAAATGACACAACACTCACTTTTGTGCGTGACACACTCATACAAAGCGCTCTTACAATGTACTCTTCTTCGTCTCTCTCCGTTCCTCTTCAGGCACGGGCAATTCAACACCGACGCATCACGCCGTATTGGCCTCAAGCAAATGGCGAGGTCGAAAGACAAAACAGAACACTGTGCCAAGCCACACCAGCAGCTCATTTCAAAGGTAAAGACTGGCGGAAAGAAATGCCTAGTTCTTTCATGAAACTCTAGATGGCGCAGGCTGACGGGTGTCAACGTAACTGATAGTATTGACAGCCTTATACCACTTGGCACAAGCTGATTGGTCCACGTTGTGTACGCAGCCAGTGAGTTTGAACCTTTACCGTTAAATGGCTGGTTGGCATTCACTTGAGCCTTTCACAGCAGCGCTCTTTGAGTTCCTCTGAAACTCAGTTAGATAAGTAAACATTCTCACTCTTATTTTAGTGCTTTATTGTGTTTGTCAAGCTACTTCTTAAATCAAAACAACTTAAATGAGTAAAATAAATAATATAAACATTATTATTAATATTGCAATCCACTTCAGAAGGGAGCGCTCACTCTTACAGGGGCCACATCTCTATTTCACTCGTTACATTTGGTTCAGCCATTGTCAAGAGTTTATTATGTAAGTCATGTTTAGTGGTAGTTTAAAGATAATGATTCATTAATTCGTTTAAAATATAAAGATATTACTGCCAATAATAAATTGGTTCAGTTTAGTAGCCCATTTACAATGCAGCATAACAGTAAGGCACTTTTAAACTTGGAATTTAATTATTTATTTATTCAGCTGGGCTTACAGCAATTCTAGTGCTTTCATAGAGTGTAGCAGCAGTATCCATAGAAATTCAGATCGGATTATTAGCAAATTATTAATAGCTGCATGCATAGCAATTAAATGTTTTATTAGTAGTATTTTTTATTAGTAGTATTATTTAGTATATTGTTTTATTTTTAGTATTTGCATTTTGTTTATTTATAAAGGGGCTACAGCAATCATAAGTACTTGTACAGCTGTAGCAGCAGTGTGCATAGTTCAGATGCAATATTAGAAATAGCAGCAGCATGCTTAGCAAGTCAAATTATTATCGATAATAGAGCAGCGGCAGCAGGAAGTACTTTAGTCGCATAAAATTTTCAGTTTAACGTATGGGGTAAGTAACTCTAATGTGAAATAGGCATTTTATTACTTTTCCTTATTTAACAGAGCTACAGTAGATTTTGTTAACTCTAAGTGAAATAGGCTTTATTTGATTGTTGTTGCTTGTTTTATAAGAGGATTATAGCAATTCTAAGTACTTCGTGCAGCTGTAGCAACAGTATGCTTAGCTATTCAGATAGCAATTTTAGCGATTTTTATAGCAGCAGCATGCATAGCAGATTCGGATGCAGTGTTAGAAATAATATTAGCAGCAGCATGCTTAGCAATCTAATTATTATTTTGCTAATATAGCAGCAGTAGTAAAGTTTTAGCAGTATTCAATTTCAGCGCTTTCGCATGGATGGTCGGTGAACTCTCTAAGCAAAATAGGCATTTTATTACTTGCTTATCCAACAGGGTTTACAGCAGATTTTGCAAACTTGCCAAGCAAAATAGGCATTATTTCATTGTGTTAGCTTATTTAATAAAGGGCCTTATAGCAATTCTTAGTACTTGTGCATAGCTGTTTAGATCACAATGTTGGTTAATTTTAATAGTGGCAGCCAGGTTCTGGTTCTTACATCTGATTGGTTGAGAACCATGCAATATTGTACTGGTATCGCTACAGTAACGCCCTTTCATAATTTTGTATCACTCCGCTTATTCTAGCCGGGTCTGGTTTCATGGCGGTCGCCCAAATCCTGTATCATTTTATAAATAGTACTGTTTTTGTGTCACAGAATGTATTTTTAAGAGGTTTTCAGGCGAGAATGTACTTGTGTATATAATTCAAATATGCAGTTTGTTAAAAAAGATAACGTCTATTTGAAAATTTGCTTCAATGTTTTCGGACGTGACAGCTCCATATCGTCAGCGGGCGTTCTGAACTCATTAATCCACCCGAGAGCGTCTCAGTTCAAGCAGATCTTCTGGAATTTACCACTGGCTCTGATGTCTCTGTAGTGGTTACACATGATATAATTTGTTATGGGTAAATCTAACGGCAGTCTTTGGCCTCATTAATCTATTATTTGTTCCAGAGAAGAAGATAGTTTTGGCAAAATTGAATGTTTATGTAAATTCAGTGCTGTATATCAGAATGCTACTTGTGTAATTTTGACTGAATTGCTTAGCAACTTTTTTGATGGCTGTTTTTGTTGTTGTTGTTTATAAAATATTATTATTCAATAAATAAAATTTTATATAAACAGTATTTTATATAATGTATTTAATGATAGTGTTTAGTATTGAGAAACGTGTATATGTGAAGGTGATTTTAGTTACATTGTTCCGCCTTTAGATGGGACAAGAGACTGTTTTTATGAGCGAGTCAGCAAAAAGGGACTTTTTTGACCTTTTGGAATTAGTAACGAAGCTGTTTATGCTCAGCTGTTTAACTGTCAACTTTCGATTTGAATTTGTGGCGGAAGAAGTAGTTCGCATGAAAGAGGCCTTTTAAAGACACTCCATTGTTATTTTGTTTATGTATTTACACACTTGTGCCATCGAACTGTTGTATAAACGCAATATCACACTCACAGACTTGAGATAGCGCTGTATATCGGCACTCAGCCGAGTTGTGTGTTTCCTTCTGCTGCTGAACGCAAAAAAATATAGTTGAAACAATACTGGAAACAAACTGTTGCTGGACCCCCTTTCATAGTATGAATAAAAATCACTATTGGAGTCAGTGGGGACCAGAAATGTTGAGGAGAACAATGTTGATGGAGTACATGATGACAGTATTTTTATTTTTAGGTGAACTATCGCTTTAAAATCTCATCATATAATGACAGGATCTCATATAGCCTTCTACTACACATGCTTTATCCTACACTACATTCATTTTTAAGACACAAATGATTGTGTTGATGAGGAGACAGACATTTTGGCACGTAACTATGTGTGTTTGAACATTTAAGTCCAAGGCGCGAAAAAAAACCCAAGTTTAGTCAAACGCTGTATGAGCAATATGCATTTAAATAAATGGCTTAGCCTACATCATGACGCGCAAAACAATTTACATATTTCTACCAGGTTATCTCTCAACCCATAAGCGAATATACGTTATTCAAACACAAAAAGCAATTTCTCTACATCCAGCAAGTTTATAATCAAACTAACCTAAAGTCTGTGGGAACGATGACACTGTTTTTACCTGCTCCATGTGCCTGGTCCACTTGCTATTCCACAACTTTCACACCATCATCAGCTTTAGTAAAATAACCTAGATGGGGATTTGACTAACTCATGTTTTCCCCTATCCTCTTTTTTTTAGATAGCCTCCTTTGTTTTTAGAAAATAAGTTTTAATCTCTAATGGTAATGCATGGAATTTATGGAAAAGCTCCTAATAGCGCTAATAATATGATGGGGCTTTGTCGATTTGCGCTACCAATGGCCAATCAATGTACTCCACAGCCAATCACGGGCCCCCTCCTTGCTCGGGCCCCGGGGCTTCAGCCCCGCCTAACCCAATGGTTAATGCGGCCCTGGCGGCAGCATGCAGAGCAATTTCAGATGCAATGTTAAATAACATGCTTAGCAAGTTAGATTATCATGGTTTCTAATATAGCAGTGACAGTGACAGTGACTATCTTATCAAATTCATTGATAAGATAACGGATGGTTGGTAAGTGATGTGTTGGGATTTTTGAAATTTACATATCCATATAAGAGGTCATGTATTATGAACTAATTATGCAAATGTTTATGAATTATTCCACTAATATTCTGTATTATCAATTGTGACTAATCATATACTAAATGTACTCTCTTAAGAATCATATTCTAGATGTACTGAACATAGTGTGCTCTTTGGTTGCCATGTGCACAGTGGATCTGTACGTCCTATATTTGGCCAAGGCAATATCCTGAGGTTGGCTATGTCTAGTTTTAATTCCGGCCTAATATACGCTTTTATTCATAGGTCTGTTATTCGTGATCTCAAGCATCTGCACGTCTCGAGTCTCAGATTATTTTGAGATATAGAAATAAACCGACTTTACATCCTGCCTTCCTAGAAGAATAAACCACAGAGTTAAATATTATTATTTTCAGACATCACAAAGACCATATAGTCATTATTGACCTTTTAATACACCATAGATGCCACGAAGCAGGAAGACTTATTTTTAGGTAGTTTCAAACCTCCTCGAGAATGCAGGATATGAATGCACATGCAGACAAAGAACTTCAGCTTCTTCTTCTGCTTCTTCTCCTTTTCTGCTCTGAAGCTCACAGGCTAGCCTAGACCTTCTATAGACTTAACCTTCTCAGATTTGTAAGACTTGTAAGATTTGTAAGGCTTCTATGATTATACACCTTATAGATTTCTTAGATTTATATTAACTTAATTTGATTTGGACTGACTAAGAATGACTTTATTGAGTTTGCGTTATGAAGTTTATTTGCAAAATGATTGGATTGAACATTCTTATTGAAACATAATTTTATTTTCTCATTTTTAAGTTATTAATAATTCTGTTACTCATTTGCATTTATGAAACATTTTGAATAAATTTGTAACTTCTCCAACCCACCCGTCTGACGTGGATTCGATTTTGCATCAGTAAGCAAACTCTCAGGCGAATAGGCATTTTATTATTTTTGCTTATTTAACAGAGCTCACAGCAGATTTGTGAACTCTCCAAAGCAAAATAAGTATTATTTGATTGCATTGTTTATTAATAAAGGGGCTATAGCAATTCTAAGTACTTTGTGCAGCTGTAGTAGCAGTATGCATAGCTATTCGGATTGCAATGTCTGCCATGCAGAGCAAATTCATATGCAAGGTTAGAAATGATCATTTTAGCAGCAGCATGCATAGCAAGTCAAATTGTTATCGCTAATATACTGTAGCAACAGCAGCAGAAAGCGCTTTAGTGATAACTCATGGATGGTAAATTAACTCTTTAAGGTGCAGTAGACATTTGATTACTTTTGATTATTCAACAGGATTTACAGCAGATTTCATGCAGCAGCAGTAGATTATGCTTCGCAGATTCTGATTAAATATTGTGCAGTAGCCGCAGCCTGCATAGGCATTCAGTCATCGAGAATAATAATTTTCTCAGCAGCAGCATTTATAGCATTTCAGGTCACAATTAATATAAATAGCAGCAGTATGTATAGTTAAACGAGATGCTATAGCAATAATATTACAGCACAGTCGCTGCAAAGCAGACACTGCATTAAAATAAAGTTTTTAAAGACTAATTTAAAACTATTTGATCAGGTCATCCGAGCCCTCAGGTGGTTGCTGGGGGTTTCTTCATCTATCAGCCTACAGCGTGATTCCTGCTTGTTAATGACACACATTTGTACCTACATTTGTATTTGCGCATTTGTACCTAGGTAAGTTTGAGATATTGGCTCAGACACACATAGTTATTTAGATCATTAGTTAAATAAACCTAAGTGTACAGCACCAGGTTCACATTGCTAAGCCACTAGTTAATTTATCTGGGCATTATCTCAAACGATCAGGTACACACAGCAATAGTCCACTAGCATCAAGCCATTCAGCAAAGCTGGCACAGGCTCACATAGATACAATATTACATAGATAACAAACACGCGGTCTCATGGCTCTTTGGAGCAGCAGCAGTACATATGTCTTGGCAATAGATCTGCTTATTCTGGGGGATTTTGTCTCTCTATTTTGCCATTATAGGGATGATTACAAGCATTTTAATGTAAAGCAGCAGCATATGCTTTCATGCTTACAGCAGCATATTTTAGCTGTTTTGTTATCCCCTTCCAGGTTTTTTGGGGGGTTATTTTGTATGCTATTGTGCAGCAGCAGTATGTCTTAAATATGCTTTGGCAGTGCAAGTTCCTGTATTTGCTTGCAGCAGCAGCAATAATCTACAACTACAGTAATAACCAACAACACAAGCAATTCAGCAGCGGCATAGCAGATCTATTCCAGGAAGACCAAATACATTAACATTGTCACACACATGACCATGCTAAAATCTTCCGAGAGTTGTCATGGAAGAAATGTACACATTCTTGCTGACCTATTGCTCTACACCACACTCTGTTACTGGTTGCAGGCCTGCTGAATTATTGTTTGGTCATCAACTCCACAGTAAGTTGCCAGAGGTGAGCAGTATTGTTTCGTCTGCAGTGGGAGATGCTGCAGTGAGACAAAGAGATTTTGTTGAGGAGGAAAAGGATAGACAGGCTGCCGACAAAAGATGGGCTGCAGTGAACAGCAAAATCCAAGCAGGTGATTGTGTTCTACTCAAGCAACCGAAACAGAACAAGTTGACCACAGCATTTGAGCCTGAGCCGTATACCGTGTGGTAGAGAGGAAAGGACCATCCGTCATTCTGGAAAAAAATGGTGTCAAGTACATGAGACATGTTTCTTTGGTCAAGAGATGGGTCTCACCACAAGGTCAGAGTGCTGACATAGATGATGTCTGGATGGGACCAGACCAGAGGCCTCAGAGGATCAGGAGGAAACCTCTGGTGCTGAAGGTTTATGTTAGATAGGCAGTTGCCATTAAAGGGCAGAATAATCTCTGTCTAGGTGGCAGGGTAGTCGACCCCTCGCCATCAAGGGGAATTGCATTTGTGTTATTGGACTTTGAGTGTTTTGAGAAAGTTCTTGCAAGGACATTTTAAGATGGGGAAAAACAGAAAAAAAAGACATAAAAGGGAAGTTTTTAAATATTTTGAAGGGTTGTTAATGGGTTGTTAATGCTTTTAATTTCTATGTCAATTTAAGGTGTTAGAAATGCAATATTTGTTGGGCAAAGATGTTTATTAAATGATGTTCACATTAAATCAAATAAGTAACTGAAGTGACAGTGTGATGTGTTAGAAAGTACTGATATACTGCTCTGTTTTATATTGAGAGTTTTGAGATGTGGTTCAGTTTGAATAATCATATTTCAAGAAAAGGAGGGATACAGGACAATGACCATTAGAGGGGGCTAAAAGAAAAGGAGTGGAATGTGTATGTGTATAGGGAGAGCAATAAAGAAATATGTTCAACTATTTGGCCCAAAAATCAATGTTGAAAATTGGTCGTTGTTTGATCCACCTAGTTTAGTTCAAATTTAGCCTAAGCATGTTTATTTCGGACCACTTATAGCCCTAATAATAGCTGTGAACATATATGTAGCAAATATAGAAATAGATATGTGTCACAGCACAACCTGCACATCCCATAAATGATCTGTTATTAAGCATTCTCAAACTATATGTAAACGTATTTGACATGGCAAAAATCGAGCAAAAAGTGCCCCCTAGTGGGTCATATCTCGTTGAAAACGCGTGTGCTGTGTATTAGCATGCCTAGTTCCTGCGGACTGCAGGTCACCGACCAGATTCGTGACAAATGGTTACCATTGGCACATAATGCAACAAAGATTGCTAAAGTCAACAGATTTTACTAATAGAACTACCAATCTCTGCAAAAATAAGATAATGATGCAATCTTTCTGAAGTCATTTATACCCCCTGTAACTTGACTCTGAATCTAAAGATAAAATTGCCTTCCTCTACAAAATAGTGGATTACTCAGTAAATATTCAATGACATTTAATATTTTGGCTTTCAACATTATACATGTCCATCTTTTGACAGAAAAAATAAAGTAAAATGAAGTTTTTGGGGAAGTTTTTGAAATTTGGTTGATTTGACACAGAATGACCCTACTTTTTTAAATGAAAATGTGTAAATTTATCAATATTACAATGTTACCCCTGCCTATGGATTTATCAAAATATATTTTTCTTTTACTTACACATTTTAGCAGGAACAATCACGAACTCTAGACTTTTTTTTTTTTTCACACTCTAGATTCGTTCTTACATGGGACCTAACGTTACAAATGATCTGACAATGCACCTTCCGCTTGACCAAGTAGTCCTGTTCCATTCAATTTTTAGTTAATGATGCGTTTTGTGGCTGTCTAGCCGCCATTTGTTCACCCGAGGGAAAACTGAATTTCCACATATTTTATAATAATAACTGTGTTTGTATGGCAAAATGCTGAGTTTTTAAATTATCTAACATAACTTCTTGTTAAAAGCGGACAAATGCTGCTTTCAAATGCCAGGTAGGGTGGATTTCAAACTGTTCTGAGACCACCATTCTCATTAGGTCTGTCTGTGCGCGTGCTTTGAGCATGCGTGAGCTGACAGCTCTTTTTCACAGCAGTCTATGTGACGCCAGTGATTAAACTGTAATTTTATGAAGCTACGACAATACTTTTTGTAAAAGCAAAAACGCAAAAACGACTTTATTCCACATTGTCATCTCTACTGCGTCACTTGTGGATGCGCGTTCACGAGAGTACCACAACGCATGCGTGTGGCGGCGCCGGCGCTGACCCAGATCCGGCGTTTTGACGTTGAGCACTTGCGCCGTGCCTTGTTTACAAATGGAGAAAGACGCACGCTGTATGAAAGCTATTGAAATTGGTTGTGGCTAGAAAGGATACAGCTCTGACCGGAAACTAACAATTAAATGAATTGTTATACCTATTGGATAGAACTTAGCCCTAAACTTAGCCCTTACTATAATACAAAAACAGTTTTATTGTTGTACAGTGTGACAAAAATAACGTTAGATTGATGTGCCCATGCCCAGTAGCTAGAGCTGTATCCCTTCTAGCCTTAACTATTGAAATCTATTGATCTGGGTCAGCGCCACCACACGCATACGTCGGGGTATCCTCGTGAACGAAAATGTGGAATAATTTATTTGACTATCCTGCTGCTTCTTCAAATTTGGGATTACTGTTGTCTCAGCACTCACCGGCCAGCTTTTTGTTGTTCCAGTGGCACAACTTTCAAAAAAACTTATCTATGACTGATGGGTTTGGAGCAGACTGGGCAAAGTACAGCATACCTGTCCTAGAAAATGCAGGTAATTTGAACCATTTGATTTAAAATTTTCTAAACAGTTCTAAACTGTTCCTAAATGTACTTGTACTTGTTTTTTGTTGTTGTTGTTTTTTTTTTTTTTTTTTTGTTTTTTTACAGACACATATGCTGCAGCAAGAGCTAAACTTAGCAGGGCCGAGGATACCTCAGATTTACAAACTGACACTGAAGTGCCAATGAAGTGCAAAAGATTGTAAGGTAAAACGTTTTTTCTCTAAGTAATGCTATTTGGGGTTAGGAGCTATACTATACCAAAAACACATTATTTTGCTTAAAACTAAATGTATATGGCTGTGGGTGACATTTTAGATAACAGTAAAATTTCACAATTCTTTTTTCTTTATACAAATAATAATAATAATAATAATTATTATTATTATTATTATTATAAAACTAGACTAATTTAAAATTCATACATTATTAAAAAGAAGTGAACAGTAAGTAATAAAATATGGACAGCACAAATAAATACAACAGCACAAAGATACAAGTGAAGTAAAAAGTTAATTCAGGTTGGTATAACAGCAATATTGGGGTAGTTGTCGAATGTAAATTAACACTATAGTCTTTACTATATAATATAATATATATATTAATGGTTATTAAAAGTACAGAAGTTATTCAGGTAAATCCAGTGAGTGATTTTTTTCCCCCTCTTGGTCTGTTTGATTAAAGGGTTAGTTCACCCAAAAATAAAAATTCTGTCATTAATTTACTCTCATGTCATTTCAATCCAGTAAGATCTGGTGTAAAAGGCCACCTCACATGCAGCTCACAAAATCAGGCTTGTGCTGTGTTTAAGCTACTGTGCAACAATTGCACCAATGTCAGTGTCCCCAAAAATACACATGATCAAACATGATCAAAAATTTAGGTGAGATAAATATATATTTGAAAAATGTCTAAAAAACAATGCCCTCTCCACGCCTCAAATTAAATCCCCTCTCACAAGAGTCACCTAAGAGGGGAATTCATTTTCAAAAATAAAATTTAGGCCAAAAATGTCTAAAAAATCTTGACTGAATCATCACTGTAAATAATTATACATAATCAAAAGAAGGCTTTAATAAGATTGGTATCGGTGATCGTAGCGGCACATGACTGCTTTCTGTGATCAGCAATTGGTG